>JAYMTE010001363.1:0-13581 GCA_036897545.1 Pelargonium fulgidum
CATTCATCTTTTATGAAAGTTGCGATTGGACGTCTTGGTGATGAACTTAATTGTCGTCGCCACCTGGTCTTTCTTAATTCTCCGATACAGATTCCATATCGAAGTTTTGTGTATGGAGGGATATGGAATAGCCAGTACCACTTTTCTGATAGGATCGGTCATTTATATGCATCTATGATAGGGTCTCTTGCTGGCAATACTATGCCCGGTCCCTTCACTTGAATCATTCGTGTAATTTGCTATTGCAGCCACCGACTATTCCCTTTGATTACTTTTCAATGACGGGTTTGGATTAGGTTTAGTGTGGACTTGTTCAATGTCCGCGATTAGGAAATGTGAAGGCATGTGAATTTGGTTTCCTAGTCATGATATTGATATAAATCAGTTTGTCAATGTTACACATTTTGAACCCTTGAAACTAGCATAGCCTTTAGAGAATAGAAGCATTTGATTGTGAAGTAGAAGCTTTATTGTGTTATTCCGCTCTTTTTTGGTGTGTTTATGTTTTGTCTGTTCGTGTGAAATGTATCCCTATATTATCCAAATTGGTTGAGAGAAGATGTGATGGATCACGTAACTCTCGAGTGATGTAAAGATGTCGTCACCTCTCTAAATAAGAATATTAATAGCAAAAGGAAACCATACATTAGCAGGCAAGGTATCTTTTTTTATGTGGACCAAATAGTATACTTGTTGGAATTGTGTAGCTATTACTATATGTGCTATCCTTTTCTGGTTTTTTTCCATTACTATCAAATTTTGCTGTCGTGGGTCTCTTTCCATAATGTTATGTGAAACAAAGAATTCCTCTTTGAAACTTGTGTGATTTTAGTTTGCCTCAGGTTTCATACTCTAGCTCTGGAACAAAGTCGTGTTAAAAAAATTGGTGTCGTAATTTCCGGTGTCTGTCGATTGTACTTACTTTTTTAGTCTTGAATTTTCAGGACCTGTGAGATATGCCAATCACTTGCACGCAATGTGGCGGGTGCTGCTGAGGTTGAGACGGTAGAGCAGTCGTTGAATGAGAGCAGTAGTTCAACAGCAGTCTTAGCTTCGGTGCCTACTTCATCAGAAACCCGGAGCTTATGGCATGGCAATCGCTTCCTAAACTTTCTGCTCGCTTGCATGGTCTTTGCATTTGTCATATCATGGCTCTTTCACTTCAATGTGCCCACATCATCGTAAAGACTCATGAAAGTATTCTTGAGCTACACTCTTCTAAGCAAAATATTAGAATAAGATACGTAAAGAACAAATGAAAAAGAAAAAAGAAGGGAAATTGAATCTTGTAAGAGCCTGCAAACTTGCTGCTATGAGTCGGTCTTTGAAGACGAGCAGCAGGGTAGTTTCAAGCCTCTTGGTTTTCATATAGTTATTTATCATCCATACGATCCTCATCAAGAATCAGGTCTACATTTGCACATTCCTAGTTATCATTTATGATTGCTATGCGAAGATTAAGTATTTCATATCACTTGCTGTATTTGTCTCATCTTCTTTCACGTAAAAATCCGAAACACTGCTTGAATGTTGTATTCGTGTTGTGCCTTTGCCGATCTTGCATGTTGCTTGTTTGCTACATGGGTTTTTATTTTTCCTTTCAATCATAATCTTATATCTTGGTAAAAATGCCAAAGCTTTGTGTTGCAATATAGCCTCATAAAACACATCTTCAGACTTCAAAGATAACATAGATATTCATACCAAAACCAATGAAAAAAATTACAGAGAATACTGTGAAGTAGCAGAGGCTCAAAATAGTAAGAGATGACAAATAGGGAATAGATACAAGAGACTAGAAAACATTATGGAAGAAAAGAAAAATCTATACACTTTCAATTTTTGGTCCTTTTGGCGTCCAATGTAGTGCCGTCTTTGAGCATTTCTTGAGCATCATTTTCCATCCCGAGGCTGAAGAGGCAAGCGGCTTGAAGATATAGGGCAGTGGGCCAATCGGGAGATATTACCTGTGCTTGCATTGCGTCGCCTAGAGCTTCTTGTGGCATGTCACTCATCAAGTAAGATAAACAGCGTCTTGCGTATACTGTTGGTGAAACCATGGTTCCGCCATCTATAAACTACATATAACAAAATTGAAATCTTGAGAAATGCTCAAAGACAATTCAGTAATGTTAAATGGCAAGCCAGTGCATAGGAGAGAATCCGGAAACTTGTCATATGCGTGTGTGCGGGGAAATCTAATTCACATTTTCTATAGAACTAAGATTGTTTGCAAAATATGGCTCAAGACTTAAGAGGAGCAAGTTTTGGGGCTGCAACATCTTGCAGCTTGAGTAAATGTTGAGAAGATCAAAATAAAGCATAGTTCTTTAGTTAAGCACAAAATTGACTGAAGATGCTAAACTCACTTGTGTATAGCAATCTATGGCAGTTGTAAAATCCTTGGCTCGGAAAGCAGTATCTCCATGCTTCTTAGAATTCAATGTATCCTGCATCTGATTAGTCCACATCTGAAAGGATAGCTGCAAGAAGAAAGAGCTCTAACAAAATTAGTACCCAAGTTATTACCAATCCTCAACAATAATATATTAGCACAGGATTTTTATACTTTCTAGGATTTCACTCTCTCTCCTAAGAATATATGTGCAGGGTTGTACAAGGCATGATGCGCAAAATAAGTTTTAAACTGAAAATCCAGGACAGGCAGTAATTAACCTCATTAGCAATCCCTTCATCATCCTTGTACCCAATCTTATCCAATATTTCATGTATGGCAGTAAGATCCATTCTCAAGCAAGCTTCACCAAACGGTGTTAATGACAGTGGCTGCACTGATGCAGCATTTTCTTGTGGAATACCCAGCAAAATGTGTGATGCAACCTGCTCGAATAACATCATAAGTGATTCTTCTCAACAAACTAGTCATTAACTCAAAACCAAGCAAGCATATACATTACAAACAATGTAATGTCAGTTAATTAGATATATATTATTATATATACCAGTATGCCATTTACTGTCACGAGAGAAGTGACAATATATATATATATATATAAATATGAAGTAATATATTAAGAAAAAGTGATTGGGCAAAAAAAAAAGAATAAATATACCTCTGTTTCCTTCTGAAGTGACACGAGAGAAGTGACAAGGGACTTCACATTTGGTCTTTCACGAGCTTCATACTGCAAACAACGGGAGGCTAACCTTACTAGCTCAGTTCCATCATCATTTGAGAAATGACCCTCCAGAGCAGAATCCATCAACATTAGGAAATTCTTGCCACGAATCAGGTCAAGCGCCTGAAAACAAGGCAGATGGTGTAAACGTCAAAAATTATATTAACTAGTAGCGGATCATGAGTTTTGCCTAAGCAAATTTGTTCTAGTTCAATAAATCTGCCTGGAAGTTTTTGAAAACTATGAACCCTATTTGGCCAAAAGATATCGAAGATCTGTATGTCAAGGCAACAAACACCCTGACATGGGATAGTCTTATTAGTGTTTATGTTATATAAGACTTTTATTATGATCGGAATATTTGTATTAGGGCTTTGGTTTGTACTCCATATACCATATTCTGTCATAGTTGGAAATAGTTTTGGTATATTGAATAAACATGGGGTGTTTGATTATCCCTCGGTTAGTTCTTTCTTCTTGATTCTCCTTTCTGTTTCTTAAGTCTCCCCTTTTGTCTATTGACTTCTCCCATTTCGTCTGATTTCTATTCTCTTTTTCTCCCATTTCGTCTGATTTCTATTCTCTTTTCCTAATTCTCTCTAAAATTTCTATATTCTCACTATAGTCCTACATCAATTAGCACCATAGTCAAAAATTCAATAGTATTATTACTGTCCTACAACTCACACCAAGGACCTTAGTTTAGTATACTCCATTTTCTAGTTGATTCTCTAATATATAATACGAGACTTTACATTTTAGCAAACAGAGATATTTTCAATCATTGATGGAGGTTCCAAGAGAAAGTGTCATAAGAAAACGAAATCTTACATGGCTTGGAGGAATGTGTTTACCACTCAGAAGATCAAGCAACAGGGTTCCGAAACTATAAACAACACTTTCTTGTGTTACTCTACCTGTACACATATACAGCTGTTAGCTTCTGCCTAAACTGCAATTAAAGAGATGGAGAAGTATGTAATGGACACTAGCTATGAATTTTGTGAAAATGAACTTTTCGTTTATTGCCACGACCACTATTTTAAGTACCGGTAGCAAGTCACAATGAAGCACCCTCCCTCTCTCCACATTAATTGTCTGTGTGTGAGAGAGAGAGAGAGAGAGAGAGAGAGATTAAAACCTTCACTCTTACAGAGCTGGTACTAAGCAATCTTTTGTGGTAATAGATAATTTAAAAAGGAAACACGCGACGTATAGAGTTAATGCCAAGCTGTTTCTTATGGTAAGAGCTTAGTTAAAAAGGGGAGAGTTCCTCAGTACTAACTCTAGAGTAGGTACCTTAGCTGTCTCGATGGTAACAGATTTGCTAAAGGACAAACCTAAAAATCCAAATATTTTTCCAGGCTTCATTTACAAACTTACAGTATATTTTAGACTTTAAACGGTTTTTAAGGAGGGATGCTACTTCAGGATTAGGATCTCCAAAAGTATAACTTAGAAGGAATTGCTTCAATGCCTGCAAAGATCGTATCATTACTAGGTATCCAGTTATTCAAAAATCAGATTATACCTGTTCTCAAGTACTCTGGAGGGGTAAAGGCCAAGTTTGTACTGTAACTCTTGCCATCTCTACTATTCTTCATCAGCCCAAAGCAAGACAACCTAGGGTTACCATCCTGAGAATCACACCCAAATAATACAATCCTAAGAATTAAATGATTAATATAACAATAAAAAGTACTACTTATTATACCTAAATACTACCCATAGCACCTGTAAATGGAAAGCAACTACCCTATAACCAAAATAAGTAGGCTAGGCTCCCATGATAGAGCCATGATAGTCAATATGAAAGAGATTAAAAATTCAAGCAGAAAGTATCCATCATGTAACCCAATAATTGGAACACTCTACTTACACTTGACCCAATAGATTAATCAAATCCTCGAGGCAAACAAAATATGTAGTTTACCTTATCAAACAAGATCCTATAAGCATTGAGATCATGATATAAAGCCCGTCCTTTACTGCTGCAATAGTCCAGAGCTTGTGCCAGATACAGTGCCACCCTCAACCTCATTGCCCATTTCATTGGCTGGGCCTCCCCTACACAATATTCAACCATTAAACTCCCACCTCATAGCACACAAAAAAATACTTTTCCATGGTAAGCTAATATCCACACCTTGACACAAATCAATAAAATTAGCATATATACCCATCAAACATGGAATATATTTCATAGCACTTTATCAATGCAAAATGTTTCCAATAAGAATTTCGTAACTCCATCGCAAAAAATACACTTCATTGAGCTGAAAATCCAAGCATATATTGTATCTAGAATCCAGATTAGTCGGCATCCAATGTGTGATGCGAAAAACAAAAACAAAAAGTACTTCCACAATGCTACAATCAAAAGGCCACTCAACAAAAAGTATTTCCATAAACATGGGAATGACGCATAAACAAACATTGAAAATTGCCGACCAGTCCACCATTGTTATGACTCCAGCCAAACAACAAATGCATAGAAAACTGATACCGAAATTAACATTCACTTGCCAACAAAACTCCACACACACAAAAACAAAACAAAACAAATAAAAACTCACAATGAAACAGATGCTTCGCAAGTGTCTCATTCGGCATGAACTCGGCTACAAGTAGCCTCTCATCTCCTTCATAGCAACATCCAATCAAATTGGCCAATCTCTCACTCCTCAAATTCCCCACCGACTTCGCTTCATCCTGAACAACCGCATTCAATCCAAACACCACAAATTAACAACATTAATTAACCATAAAAACACCAAATCAAGAATCAAAGAATCAAGTAAATCTATCTAACGATGAATTGGCGAGAATCAGGCCACGCAAACTTGTTGAACCGCTTGACGGCGATCCAGATGCCGTTTTCCAGCTTCCCCTTGTAGACGACATTTGGAGCTTTCTCGCCGTGCTCCGACACTATGTTATCGGAAGAGAAGCCGGAGGTTGCAGCTCTCAGCTGTTCCAAGCTGAACTCCGTGAAACTCGGCCATGAATTCCGGTCACTTTTGCCCCCATTTTCTGCACAAAGTGACGGAACATTTCAGCTTACCGACTCCGAGCCTCAATATACGATAATGTGTAAGAGAAAAGAAGAAAACGATACCGAGATCGGAAGATTCCAGAACCGAAGGCTTGAGGTGAGAGTGGAACCAGCAAAGAGAAAATCTGGAGCAACGAGCTCCCATTGGCGGAGACGAAGAAGAAGAATCTGAATAAATTGAAGCTTCGATGTTGGAGCATCAACCACAGAGCTGTGTGTTTGTGGGTCGATCCAAAGGTGATCACTTGTCAACTAAAGCTTGCTCCTTTTCTATAAATCTCAACTAAAGATTGAAAATTTTCAACTAAAAGTATGTTCAAAAATGTAACTTTGTGAAGAAGAAGAAGAAGAAAATAAATGTAAAATGTGAGTGGCGTTGCAAAGAACCTTTTGCTCAACCTTTGAACCTTCCTGGATTCAGCTTTTTTTTTTTCTTTTTTCCCGTGCAGACTCTTCACTTGACCTTCTGTGAATTGTTCTTCACAGTAGGGACTTTCTAGTCTTTTCACTTTTCTTTTAGTATTTACAAAACATAATAATTCTTAGAAGTCAATGTTGTGCCTAAAAAATAACCCCATAACTAAATTAACAGTCAAAGTCAATGAAATAAAAGGTAAAAAGAAATCCATTTTCTATGTTGGATTAGGTAAAGTGGCAATTGAACTGAATTAGTACTCATCATAACCTTACATAAAACTTGATCTAGTGAGACGTTCCAAGTTCACAAATTTATTGATTATAAAATTTTGGGTTATAAAATCTTAGTTGAGATTTTATGTAATATTATAGATATGGACCTAAAAATAAAAAAAAGAGCTTTGCATGCACAAATCACAATGATGCAGCATGTTGGGATAGCTCTACCCAACAAAGAGAAAGTTGCCTTTTTTATGCATAACTAACTGATACTAACAAAACTAAAGAAGAAAATTCAAGTTGCTAAACTGACAAAAGTGTATTGCATAATAGATCCCACACCTCCTTTCCCTCTACCAAATATTCCTTTGTGGTCCATGAGAAAAGATCACGTACAAATGCATCTTGCAGTTAATGTCATTCAGTAACATGAAAGTAAAGCGTCAAGTATTCATAAGAAAATTTTTTTATAAATGTTTCTCACTTTCTTTGGGAGCGTCATCCTAAACTCTACCCCACAAATCTCACCTCATATCGTGGACAAGGAGGCTCAAACTTGAGACCTCAGAGAGAATTCATAGTGGTATTAACTATTTGGCCCAACATTTCTTTGTAAATTCAGAAGAAGTTGACGATGATGATGTTCATAGGTCAAGCTTTTGTGAGGAGCATGCTGGAACTTATTGAGCATGCTTGATAACATGATGGATATGAAAATTGGGGACCCAAAAAATATCAAGCAATCAATGAAGATGTCATAATTATTGTTACCACCAAAATGAAAGAACAAAACATGCTTCAATTATGGCAAATGCATCATATTTATCCACACAGTCAACATTAATTGACAGACAATCCTATTTTCCACTCCCTCACCTGAGACATGAACATTTTCTTCTGGTTTTCTCTTTATTGACCAGCTTTAGTAGAGAGTGAGCTTAAATTGTGCTAGAAATAGAATTGCTTTTGTTGGTGATGGTGGTGGGGGCTTTGTGTCTACAATAGCAGACACTAAAAGAGCAAATGAAGAGCCCACTTGGACAGAGCATAGCAACCAGAAAAATAGCTGTGTTACAGCCAATTCAATGCCAGACACAACTACCAGCTGTCTCAGCTCCATTTTGAATGCACACAAAATTTGCATTACCTTACCTTATCCTATTTGGGTTTTTGATGACCCAAAGATATGCTAAAGAGAGAACATGTTCTACCAACTTTTGAATGCTCATTATTGCTACTATATTTTGCTGGTATTAGACTATTGGTGATTACAAAATCAGAAGCTAAAGGGAACCCACATATATTGACATCCACAAGCAGAAGTAGCTGTTATACAGCAAATATATTCTTGCACTTTAATGGCAACATGAATTAATGAATCCATTGAAGAACAGCTCACATTTCATTCTGGTCCTTTTCAACAAACACCATTGGCAATGTCTCATATCCTGTTTGGATCTTGATGATCATGACCAAAGAATTCCTTACTGTGGAAGGGGTTAAAACTAGAAACCTTTGAACTCTAATGAAAACAGTCAACAAAATTTGAGACAACCCCAAAAAATCATTACCTTTGCTAATCAACCAAGTCAAGGAAAAAAATTGCATCATACCCTATATACATTAGAACTATATAGCCTAGTTTTGCATGCAGATGTTATACAAAGTTCATGATACTCCATGCAAGTATGTTGGGACCATTTTGGTACTGATTATAATGACTGTGTCTAATACATAAAACAGCACTTAACTTTTATATATGACGATGGAATCCGTTAAACTAACTGATCATTAATTTAATATGCACTTGTCCACTGGGGTACATGGGGTGCACATTTATAATCACACAAAAATAATACCATGTTAGTCGACGTGAGCAACTTTATAATGCAATAGGAAAACATTAAGGTATGGGTCTCTAATAGTCTGTCAAAGAATAAATAAAGGTGAAAGGCATGTGATCTAAGGCCACTCAACAGCTTTCTTTCTACTTTGATTAACAGCATATATATTGTAAGGAACTTCACACAAATGGGAAGAGAAGTACATATCATATTATGCACATGATTCTGATTCGCGTAGATTACATCTCACGTTCCCTTGTGCCAAGATCCATGCAGGAATTAGATTTTTTCAAGTAACATCTGGTCCTGAGTCACAACTCAACCTTCCATAATTAACATGGTCGGTTCCTTACACTAATTTCAAACATGTCTTATGGAATAGTATTTCCCTTTTTTTATGTACCACATTTCTTCTGACATGTAATGCATTGTAACCAAATTGCAAAGAATAGAAAATCATATTCACTTCTACTGCTGATAATTGATATGCAATACAAAACGAGCAGCACAGCACCCAGAACAGGGCAGAAAATTGATGGAAGATTATGAACAAGAAAATTGCACGGTACATGTTGAGGTCAATGATGAAAGTTTCTATGGCATAACACAATAGGAACACTGGAACAGGACTGATTAGAAGAGCACTAAAACTAGAATACAATGGTTTACCAGTCTCAAGAATAAGAACTGACCATACGAGAAACGAAAAAACATTTTGCACCTACGTCAGAGATATTTTGTAAAGCAGTCTCTGGAGTAGCTTCTGATACTGCAACGGCAGCAGCGTCGTAATCTATGCACCGTTCATTGCTGTATCAGCATGACCCGCATTCCCATCTTCCAAAATCTTGCCATTGGCTTGAGTTCTCTGCCTCTGAAAAGATGCGTGTCTACTACGTTAATATCAGTCTATAGCAGAATTTGCCATGTTAACTGGTTGGTGGTTAATAAAATGAAATAAATGATAAATTCACAATACCCAATCTGCAGGGTCTCCAGAATTCCCATTCAACAGCTTGTGATTTTCCTCTTTGGCCCTGCCATCCTTGTCTTTTGTGCTCAAAGGAAGTAATAAGGAAGCTGCTGTCCGGTCGGGCAATTCTGATACAGTAACTCAAGAGTCAGCATAATTGCTAAAAAGTGTCTTCATTCTTCTTTTAAAAAATATATATATAGTTTAAGAAAACAGAGGATCTACGTGACTACACAGGAATGTAAGAACAAAACAGAAAATATAATCTCTCTGAGAATACCAAAAACAGTTTTACATGGAAAATATTTGGCACAACTTACTGGCTTAGTGCAAGAAAAGCAGAAAAAAGAAATCCTAACCTGGCAATTTCTTGTCTAAAAAGAATACCACCAAATTAACTGTATACCTGCAGAGAATTTAATGTGTTGAACTAAGATATAACAGGCAGAAAATGTTTAATCATAAGAGAATAAAATTGTGCGTAACATAAATGAAAAGATCATCCATACCATGCAACAACAACGTCAACCGTGTAATGTTTTCGGGATGCTATGATCAAAAGACTCTCAGTCACAGCAACCAACCAAGCAAATTGCTTTATACATCTGCCAGAATGCATAAAAGAATCCAATTATATAAAGGAGGGTATTGCCTCGAGTTGGCATTTTGAACTTAAGAACAATCCAGACCAAACCCAACACAACTAGAGTATAAGTGAATCCACCCAGACCTAACTACAGTTAGTTGGTAACCGATATAATTAATTACTGAGGGAGAGCTTAAATGTTTACAACTACAAGCAATGGCATACCTTCTTGTTCCATATTTCTGATATGTGAGAACAAAGACTAGAGTAAATATCATGTGTGATGAAAATATTAAATCACCACAACCATATATTACTCCTCGGGGAACTGCAAATTCAATAAACCAAATGAGCACTGTAAATGAACAGTTTACATGCAATTCAATAAACCAAATGAGCACTATAAGTGAACAGTGGGAAAAATAACTTGAATAAATAAGGATCACGCACAATTGATCAAGAGAACTTCAAGTACACTCTCTGGAGGAGGCAGTGTAGCAAGCTTTGAACCCTGCATCATACAGTAAGAGGTACAATTGCTGTTATTTTCAATACACACACACACACACACACATGCACATGTATAAATAAAAACAACATCTTAAAGAAAAAGACCATTCACAGATGTACACAAGAACTAGTTCATATCACTTCAGTTCAAGGCATATAAATAAAGGCACAACATATCTGTTTAGGAATCTACCTCACGGCAATGATAGTTTGGACCAGGAAGTTGGGTGGCATAGAATGTGATAACACGAAGAAACTGACAAGCCTGCAGCAATTAAATAGTCACAGAGAACCAGTTAGACACCTGTTAGGGAGTTGCTTCTAAGGCAAACAATCCATCAACTCAACACCACTTCTCATGGTAAGTTCACCAAGGGGAACATTTGTTTATAGTTAAATTACAATGTAGATTAAACATGATTGGTCAACAATACATCCTAGATACACAATAATTTTCATCAATGTCCAAAATATGCCATGAGAACAAAAGGAAACAGGTATCAGCATACAAAACAGAATCCAGTTATTTGGTACTTACAACTAAAAATGCTAAGACCCTGCACCATAACAGAACTGTGTAGATCTTTTTGCTCTTCAAAATGAAAGGATGGAAAGTCCACTGCAATAAAAACATACAGACATTAATAAGGTAACCTCATATCACAAAGCAGGGAATAAAAGAAAAAGAACTCAGTAAACAGGTCATGGCATGACATTATTGAATAAGTGTTATGATCAAAATATAACATGTTTTAGCAGCATTAGTCACTAAATCCACATATAGTTCCAGCAACTCAAAACCTCAAACATGAAAACAGAACATAAAAGAGTGCCAGCAAATGCAAAAAAGCAAAAAAGTGGACAAGAAACACAAAAGATCCTTACCAATACAAAGGACAAAAAGACAACGGAGAATACAGTCTCACTGATGTAAGCCCTTTCTTGCCCAAGCTCCTACACATAGGCCAACAAAATTAAAAAATGAATTAGAATAGTTTGAATCAGTACTAGAGGTAATGTTGCTACAAAAAACAGAATAGAATATGGATTTCCACATACCGGAAGAAGAAAGAACCCGACATCCTGAAGTGTTGGTCCTGGCTGATGAAAATAATGAACTCCTCGGGCAGCAAGACCATGAATGTACTGTGAAAAACAAATATGTATCTTACATGTTAAAACATGCATAATGAAATATATGAAGATGAATGACAGCTGCAAACAACATAAATGGCACAGCATGATCAAATTTAATTTTTGGCAAGATAATTTTGCAGTAAAAGAAGAGGCACAGTGAAGTCTACCCATTATCCAAAACAAGAGATATGGTAGCAAAAGTAGCTTTTATTGGAAAAATTTATACATTGCAGACAGAATATCGTTGCAAAGTCAGACATAACATTTGTGGAAAAAAAATAAAACGAAAATAAAACCATCAACATTTCAAACCCAAAAGTCTCTCTAGCACATCACTTTGATATGTCACCCTTCAAAGTCATTATTGCAAATGTAGGGACATTTTAGAAAATTGGATAGAAGTGTATTTTCAAAGTGATCCCAGCAATGTGACCTGAATGGAGCTGTGACCTCTGAAAAAAGTATAGAACTTTACTTCAAAGTAAAATGAAGTAAGAAACCGTGACTCTAACCTAGTACCAAATCCTACACTTGTCTCAACAACAAAACGTCACAAACCAAGTGTCCAAACTCATCCACAATTAACTTAATACAATGTATATCAACATCCCCAAAAATATGAACCCAATTAAGCAACAAATAAGCAAATTCTAAGCAAAACTGGTTACCCCAAATTTCTAAGCAAATTCACATTTGTAGATAAACCAACCTGGCAAATAAGACCGGCGAGGAGGTACTTCCAATTCTCTGCAAGAAGGTTGATCTCCGTAGTAGTCTCTGAACAAATTCTCTTCCATAGCTTCGCACCAGAACAAAGAACCAGATCAAAAACCCAGAAAGCTTATACGGCAAAAAATAAAGCCCAAAAGAGAACGAACCTTAGAAGCCTCGCGACCAATGTAAAGCGTCATCTTTGCTGTGTAGCAACAACCACTTCCATATCACTTCACAACCAAACTGCTAAGGTAAACATTGTTCACGGGCACACAATAATTCAATCAAAGTCTCCAACTTGCTAAGGACCCAACAAAGTTTACGTCACCAAAAATCGAAAGCCGAAAATTTGTGAGCAGACGGATCAAAGAAATTGCACAATCGACGAGATGGGGATCTGAGTGAGGGAGATAATCAAATATCAGAGAAATCAATGGAGGAATAAGCGGTTTAAGGAAGAACCAAAAGCCCTCTCTGGATTGATTCTAAGAGGATTGATTCGATTCTTTGTTGTCTTCTTCGCTGTTACTCACTTTTGTGCTGTGTCTGTGTTGCGAACGCGGAGAGACAGTTGAGAAGAAGAGAAAGAAAAATTGAAAAACGAAGGGGCTTTTGAGAGGAAACGAAACAAGAAAATTTATATGTAATCAAAGATGCTCCGCTACTGCTATCTATCAATTTCTCTCTCTAAAAGTGCAATTTACTGTACAATGAAAGTGAAAGAGAGATTCCAGACTTTAGAGAAAAATAAACGAATTACATTTTTTCTAATATTACAAGGATTTGGCCGACAATTCATCTAGACAAGTCTAACAAAAAAATCGAACATCTAACCGATTCGTGGAAGACTCGATTCGCATACCAACTTACAAACAAAAAACACAACATTGCTAAATTGGGTCACAATAACTACAACATCTGGAAAAAAAAACAAGTACTCCCTCCGTCCCAAAATGAGTGTCTTATTTGTCTAAATTTTTTGTCCC
>JAYMTE010001364.1:0-13571 GCA_036897545.1 Pelargonium fulgidum
CCCATTATAAAAACTCTTTTCAATAAAATATGAAACCATCAGCCAAAGCCAAAAGTGAAAGAAACAAAAGAATACAGGAGCTAGTAGACTCTTCAATTAAATTACTGTATCGTAGACAAACTTAGGACGAGCCAGCCCTAAGCACTTCGCTTAAATAATTCTCTCTCATGGATAGCTTATTCCCCAAGGCATTTTCGACTATATCTCCTACAGTAAATTTAGTTATAAGTACAACACCTTTGCAGGTTTCAAGTTCCGGTATCCTATAAAGGAATACAGTGGGCCGTCGAAAAGCGAGACTTTGTTAGTGTTTTTTGCTAAGGGTCTTGGAATTCCCTGTATATTTAACATAACTTTTTGTTTTATACTGCTTTGTCTGAGCACTATTCTGCAAAAGGGTAGCCCGTAAAAACGAATCTTACTCATTAAGGAACAAAGCAACATTATTTCCGCTATTAAGGAATTTGAATCTACTCTCTCTGCCTCATTTACTTCAGCTTATTAACGTATACTCTTTCTTTCGTAAGGAATCTTTCTATTTATTCTTTAATCTACCTGACAACTTGACTCTACTCTAAGACGAAAGTATATTATTTCCAAATTCATTAATTAGTACTTTAGCTGGAGCCCTTTTTATTTCTTAAAAACCTGAAACTAAGCTATTAAGGCTGCTTGTTATAGTATTTAGTTAATCCTCCTAAATGAAACTACTCCAGTCAAATAGTAAAGACATTAGAACACTTAGAGGGGTTTTCATATAAAGGAGAGTCGGGGGAAAGGTGTAGTATATAAAAGGAATAGGCTCTCTTTTACCTAGAACAGGTCGTTAGCTGCACGAAGGTAAACTTGTTTACTTGTAAGTTATATTACAAATTTCATATAGAATATAAGGTCAAGAAAGACTTATTTAACTCATGTTTACCTGATTTACTTAATTAAACAAGAATACAATTTAAACGAAAACTAGAGTCAATAATCTTGGAAAAACATCTTAACTATAATTAGGAATTAAAGAAAAAGTCTAGTAAACTTACCAAGGAGCCCCTACACCTCCCAAGCGACGCCCCCAAATCAAAGTTAGAACACGTCTTTTCACCTATTACAATACGACAGTTCGAATCCCAATCTCAGAAGCCTTATCTTCTTGCTTAATTTGAAATTCCGAATCCATATTTTTTTGCTTTAACTAACCTGGTCTGTAGAATAACTCTCTATTGTAAGAAACTTGTCAATTCGCTGGGGTAGGATAAACCTCTTCTGTCGATAGCCTCCTTTTTCTTCTTTAAAGTGTCAGTCCCCAGTATTGTCATTTTTGTGATCCTGGTTATACTCTCCCCTATAGCACGAGAGCGTTAAATATCTCTAGAATTGTACCTTGTTTCTATTTGTAGTACTATCCGGATCCGGATACTTTGCCTCTCTTCGTGTAATTCTTCCCTATAGCGTGTAAACTTGAGCTTCTTTTTGCAGTGTATTAACACTAGCCAATTTCAAGGAGGAGATGCGCTCTTATACAAGTTTCCAAATAAGTCCCGGATTTCGTAAATACCATACAAGAGTTTCTCGGGAATCAAAGAATATGGAAATCTATTATTCAAGGTCCTAAGTCAGAGTCCTTTTTAATTGACGAAATGTATGGAAACATCTATTGTCTCTGAAATCTTGTTTTATACTTTCCTGATTTATTTAGTAGAAAAACCCCCATTTCATGGATTTGTCGATCTCTAGCTCGTGTTATCTTGTCATAAGTTAGTACGCGTAAAGAAAGGACTAAACCCGACCGACACCCGACGACAACCTTATTATATAAACTGAAAAACTCCGAAAATTCCTTTAGTCAAAAACATTTTGGCAGTTGAGTAGTATATCTTTTTCCAGGACCTAAAGCAAAACATTGAATAACACATCCCATGTATGGCCTTGCCACTCACTTCACTCAATAAAAAGGAGTTATATGTAATGTACTTATTTTACAGTTCCTGCTTCAGAGCGCACTTAGGGGACCCCAGATTATACGAATAAGGGCTTATCAGCTTTCAAAATTTATGGGTCTTGGAAACTCGGAAATTTGTACTATAACAAGTTGAATACTAAATAAGTATACATTTTCATGAATTGAACTAATAGGAAATCTTGGGAACTCCACTTTCTCAATAAAATGGACTGCCTTGGTATGTAGTATTAAAGAAACTCAAATAGAACCCGAGTCGGGCTCTGGGGCTCCCTGTAGAAACACAGCGTATAGCTTTCTATTATAACGAAAAGGGTTCTAGACTTAGCAATTGAACCACGGCTCTAAATTTGATACGGAGGGATTTATAACATCCATATTCTAACAACTTAGTTAATCAAGTATAAAAAGGAATTCTTACAAACCTTAGAAGAGCCTCTTGTCACTCTCACACTTTACCTGGAAACAGAGAAAGAGTCTAGAGGAAGAAAGCAACTCCCTTACTTAATGAAAGACTCAAAAAAGGGAAATCCCATTATAAAAACCTTTTCAGTACTTTCCAGAAATGCTAAAGATTCTATATAAAGAATATAGAAGAACCCCTTACTAAAGTTACTATCTAAAATCGCTTTTATTTACAGTTGAGGTACTCAGTAAAGTGTTTTTTTATTCAAAACCTTTTGCATTGAATTTCCTACTTTGAAATTGTTGACCCCTTACCTTGAAAACCCCATTTACTATGCTTTAGAATTCTTTATATTATTTTTCTATTACGGAATTATGGATACTATAAAAACAACATGAATGTCTCTTTTAGGTTTGAAATTAAGCTAGAGGTACTACAGGGAAAGTAATTCTTTAAAAAATAGAAAGACCTCTGACTCTTTGTTCTTATCATTAACAGAGGAGAGTAAGCCCCCTTGAGGAATAATGAGTACATGATTCTTACCAACTGAGTGCATCCGAAGAAGGTTAATGTTATCTAGTATTATAAGACCACCTTACATTCTAAAAGCAACACAGCAGGCTTTAACTTATACCAGAGATATAACTTTCTTGGGAACTATTATACCGCGGCTTCTGCAATACCCTTTCTTATTCTGTAAAATACTATACATTTGACACTTGACTAGAATTGCTAGAACCTCTCAAATAGCTGTATTCAGTTCTATCCCTTCTATTTAGCAGAACTACTTAGAAAGTCAAAACCTTTCTTTTTAATTACAGTAAACCCTTGCCGACTTAACATAGGTAAGTTCAAGAAAAGTAAAACACTGTATAAAAAGCTCGCTAGAAAAACTACTTACATTACAAAATTTAAGGACAATACAACAATTTCTAAACTACTTTCAAAGCCGGATAAAGAATTTAGATAAAACAAGAAAGTTTTGAATAAGAATAATACATACTTACTGATCAGTGAGGAATCCACAAAAAAGGAAACCCGAATTTTTAATAAGAACCCATATTTTTTATCCACCTATATATAACTCTTAGCTTTTTAAGTATCTAAATCTGAAACATCCATACAAAGTAAAAGTAGTAAATTGACCCGCACAAGACCTCACCTTGATAACAGAACCTTTACTAGAGTATCCTAATAATTTTACCTTGTTGAAAGCCCTTCAGGATTGGAACCCATGCCTTGCCTTATAAGAGCTACTTGATGAGATCTTGAGCACAAGACGATACTTATATAGCTGCCTACTATACTTCAGAGTATAAAAAAGGATTCGATTCACTTTACTTCGGTTAAAAGCTATCGGTATAAAGGAACTCAAATTATTCTATTAGTCTCACGGAAAGAGTCTAAAGAGTTAATTAATTCCTACAGTTGTTAAGGCATATTCCTCTTGCTTTAGTTGTTATTCCTATAGGAGGATGAAAACCTAATAAGAATTCTTCCCTACTGCGGCAGCGCGCAGGGCAGGTAATGCAGGAAGTCCTCTAGATAGTGAAACCCTTACACTAGGAGCAACAGCAACAGGAAAAGCGGACTTTCTAGACAGGAATACAAGGTTTTCTAATCACATAAAGCTTGCTGGACTTCCCACTCTTCGGAATACCTATTTCTTATACATAACTAGAATTAGAGATATACTTCATTTTTATAAATTGGGGCGCTAGCCTAAGAATCCCCAGAACTTTTAGCTAAAATTGCTAGCCGGTTTAGTTTATCTGATAATTTAATTTATCCTTGTGAAAACTTTATTAAGTCTTTGTTTCTTCTGTTCTTTAATTGCATACGGGTAGAACTGGTCTGGGCGAGAAGCATGTTTATAATATAAAGATTTTGAATTCTTAGATTCACCGAGCACCAGCGCTGTTTATAGAAATAGAATTTGTCCCTTTTATTGGATTTTTTTAGGTATTTGGTTAACTGAGTGAGATCCCTATCAATCAGTTATTAACCTCTAACTAGATTTTTTATATAGTTTTATTTGACAACACCTATTCCTTTTTTTCCTAAAAAGAATGCTTTATGAATCGAGCTCGTTTGTTAAAAGTAAAAAGAGAAAGAGTAGCTTTTCTTTAAACATGAGGTGCCTGTAAGCCATTAGGAATCCTAATCTTTAAGATAAAACCAAATATAGTGAATTTCGAAATTACTTAGATAGTAAGAAATCTCTTCACCAAGAAAGATAGTGTATAAATTAAGATACAATCCTCTTATATTCTTATACCAGATTTATAAGATAAGGACTATAAATTAAAATTGACTTGCGGTAAACAGGGCTATCTCAGTACGAATTTCATAGGTTTAAGTTGGCGCTGTGTAATAAGAAAATAGAAGCCCTACTTGGCTATTCCAGATCGATGGACCTAAAATAGAGGTTAGGGTTTCGAACGGGTGTATAACAAGAATTCTTGGGGTTTTGTTAGGGATTGTTGATTGGTGCCGAGATAACAATAGCACAAAGCTGTATTTCTTTCGTTAATGAAATTCAAAAGGTTTTACCTAGTGAATGGTGAGAGTGAGTTCTAATTTACTGAAATTAAACAAAAGAATTTACTTCAAGCTATAAAGTACTTAAAATCTGAGTATAAGGACTACAGACTTGCTCTTATGGAAAAAGGCCAGGTTACTCACTAGCAATAACTTTTGAACAAAGTAAAACCCCAGTTTCCCGGGGTACCTAACTCTGTCTTTCATCCTCTCTCCGGAAGTCAAATCATATCTTATTCTGTTTCATTCTGTATCCTTAGCAGTTTACCTTTTGCGATACCTTTTTATGTCAAAATAATAGGGGTAATTTGAGCACCTATAAGTTGAGTCTCTAATTTTTATACAAGGAATCCTCAATTTTTTGCATTAAATTTATCTGGTGCCTCTAAATACCTATAAAGAAGCCTGAAAGGAAACTTTGTTTATAACCGGGATACTTCCTTATAATTGACCCGTGAGAACCCCGGTAATAGAATAGGCTTATAATAAAGCCAAAAAGCAAATAGTAAAATATTTGCCAGGGATTCTGGCTAGTAGAAGAATTTTTTTAACCTAATAAATTAATAAAAAGACGCTTCTTAAGTGTTTTGTCAATGTACATGTCATATAAATCCCACCTCTTTTGATGTATATTAATATTAGAGTAAGCCTGGTTAGTATAGAATTTAGGTAGTAACTTTAGAGAGAGATACCCTATGGTATGCAGTGTAAGAAATTCTTTGCGAGGAACACGTTCTATAAATTGTGTGACTAGTTAGAGTGCTTTTTTAAGCTTTAGTTTTTACATTAATTAAATTATTATGGGTATACCTATTAACTCAGATTTTTAGTTCGCACGCCTATAATAATAATATTTGCTCTTCCTGTTTGTTATCGTCTCTTATGAATGTTCCTTAAAACCTCCTTGCCCCCAGCTAGGGGTTCTTAATCAAAGGGGCTGGACTTTCTGGTTAGGAGGTCTTCTAGCGTCTCTAGCTTATCTTAAAAAACCCATCCCAATTGCACAAATTTTCTAAACAGTACGTGAACTCGTGACGAAAGGTATTGTACCTCAACTGAAAAGAACCCAGGACAGCTAGTTTTCCTTCGGGAACTCCTTATATCTTTAATTATAAAAACACAAAAAGACTCTGGTCTTCTACCTATATTCCCTTGTAATTTGAACTCCTTTTGGGATAAAATCACACATAAAAAAAGTTTCTAAATTTATAGAACTGTCATCCCCTAATTACAAAGACTTTTATCCTAAGAGTAAAAAGCCCCTACTCTAGAAGTTTACTGGGCCTAGTAAACGAAAAAGGATCCCGGAGGGTCGGTAAGACTTTGCTAAACAGGATTGCCTATTATAGAGTTCTCTTGGAGTTACTAGTGCTTTACTGAAAATAGGATTCACTTGTAGTTAAGAATAGGTATTCCGTCAATTATTAAATAAAGTAATTTCTAATTTCAACTTTAGGATAGAAATGAGATACCGCATCCAGTTTTATTTTAGCAGTTTTGTAAGAAATTCTTTGAGTTGAGCATCTTGTCAATTTTATGCGTTTTGAGTGTGCATTTCTCTATCTATAGGATTCCTGGTGGGATAAAGAAGATAAAGTCTAGCCAATTTCTAGTTCTAAAAAGTACTATTATTTAAAGTCTTTTTTAAAAAGCGCATAAACCATGTAAATTCCACTTGATTGCTTTTTTTATAAGGTATACCCTGTAGTTTTGATTACTTTAAATTGTCTGACCTTTAGTTTCCTTTCTAAACAATATATAACCTTGTAAACTGCTTTTCTTATAACTTACTGGGAATCACGTCAAATTTCCTTGATTCTTCTATAAAGGTTTTTTTTGTAATGATGGGAATTTAGTTTATGAATGCATTCGCTTGTAAGCAAAAGAATTTTCAGCGGGATACTCTTTTTTATTTAGAAATTAAAGGGTACTTAAACTCAACTAATGCTAGGCATTCCCGGTAGACAATAGACTTTTGTGAGAAGACTGGCATTCTAGTTATTTGTAGTTAATTAAACAGGACTGCTATGAATTAACAAGAAACTAGTTTGTAGCTCAATCTCCGGAAAGAATCCTTATATAGAGGAGGGAAGGGCAGTCCCTTAAAAATAAAGTCTAAGGTAAAGGCACTCTAGATTTTCAGTTAAGTGAAGGTTATACAACACGCGGGCTGAGGGAACCTAATACACAAGACAAATTCTAAGCTCAGGTATCAAAAAAGGGGTGTTCAGTTATATATAATAGGGCTCTGAATTCGCTCCAACCTTTATAATTAAATAAGCAGTAAAATGGCAAGTAATTTTAAAGAAATGGGGAATCATCATACACAAGAGGTTCTAAAAGTGCTAGCTATATTTTTTGAACCCTTCACGTTGATTATTTATTATATTAGTAATCCCTTACTAAACTGTTAACGTAAAAGGAGTCTTTTTTAGTATTGACCCTTTACTGCTACGGGGGATTCCTTTTAGAAAACAAAGTAAATGGGGGGCCTCCTATTTCTAATACTTCTAATGTAGTTATAATTTCGTATTCAGGAATATAAAAAGAAAAGGAAAGATAATGGAGTGGTTAGCGGGATTCTAAAAAGTATCAAGTGCAAACCTGCTGTAACGAAAGTCAATATATGGGTCTGAGATAATTGAGTGTCTGCTAATTCAAAATATACAAAGAGTAACTCTTGTGTATGTGTATATAGAGTATATCCGTGTTTTTAGCTTGAAATTGAAATAATGGTGTCCTATAATCGTGAACAAGTAATCTCATAAGCCAAAGCTTTTTCTTACTGAATGGGATTCAATCCCTAATTAAGCCGTCCTCTCCCCTGTACCTTGCTGAATTCTTTGATGTGTCAGTATAAGAAGTATTTGCTAGGAGTACTCCGTGTATTAAAGTTTTCTCTGAAATTTACTGCTGTTTGGTTTAGATTTATATCTTACATTCTTAATGAATAGTTGCCCTTAATTTGTGGACAAGATTCTAATGCGTTATCTTCGAAAAGGGTACCCTTTAGCTCCCTGCTCTAACTAGAGTTTGTGAATTCTTGTAATTCATGCTTTAGGATTTTTTCCCTTATATTGTACCCACTTTAGACTTAAACTCTTCCGCGAAATATTAAGCGGGGTTTATTAGAGAGAAAAGCTTTGCAAGGTTTTTCTTCTTTACTTATTCTAGCGTAAGAAGTTCCGGTTTAGGGAGTTAAGAAAGAAAGTTAATAGTTTTGGTCTATCTAAATCTAATAAGGGGGTCCTTTATCCCGTTATCCTGTTGTAGATCCTTTGAGAACCAGGCAATGTAATTCCAAAATTGAATGGGTGTCTTTAAGATTCAAAAGTAAAAGCCAATAAAAGAAGTGACTGCGATTAGTAATATATTACCTGAGTCTGACTCTGTTAATGTATTCCGGTGAAAGAAAGGTTTTTAGGGAATGACTATATAAAGTGAAAGGGGTTTTGAAATTTACTTCGAAGTAAAATCTTTTATTCCTAAAAGGGGCAGCCTCTCCTGGAGTTAGCGGAGAGATAAGAAATGAGTTTTGCAAGAGAAAGTAGATACAAAAGTATGGGTTTTCCTGTCGTTAGGTACTCCTTTCTAGGCTACGGCTTAACGAAACAGGGAATTTAGAGAGAGTCAGATCAGAGGTGCAATTAGTTAGTTTAGACTGAGTGAGTAAGGGAATCCGTTCTGAAAATAAGGAGGTTTTTAGTTTGACCTATTAAGGTGCTTTTGGGATTGGAACTTGTGACTTTTTTGAATAGGAATATGTCAAGTTTCCCGCTAGTATGTTAGGTTAGTTTCCTCTTTATGTACGAGCACAAAGGAAGTTTTCCCTTTTGTGAAAGCCAAGCTAGAGCTTTCCGTAATAGAAAAAGCTATCAGGTTTACTATTTTTATTTGTATTTGTGAAGAAGCTTTCAGGTTAAGGTCTTAGCGTTTTGAAATGCCTTTTTAATTAGTTTAGAATTAGAAGTAATTGGTTTTTGTAAGAGATAGAAAGTACGGGTTAGACAACGGAATACAATACTTCTTAATACCCGCTATAAGCATACTGAAGCTCTGCGCCAGTTAATGTGAAAGTTATTTCTAAATAATTTATGAACGACGACTACAAATTCTATGACCATTGGCACGCGCTTTAGTACAAGTTTTGTATATAAGATCTAAACTAGAGTATAATAAGTATTACTAAGAATAAAGGATTTATATTAGTAGGCAAGCGCCAGAAGTTCTTGTAAGTAAGAAATTCTGGGTTAGTAAAAAGCATCTATATAGGTAAAGCAAGTCCTTTTTGTAATTATAATGAGTTTACGATTGTTTTTTCTTTTTTAGTAACTCCCTTTAATATGGTATTACTAGAATCCGCCGTTCTTATTAGCTTAGCTTAAGTGTTGCTTTAGTCTTAGTTAATAAGGTTGCTTGTTTCTTAAAATGTATTACTTGGATATAGGATTACTAGATAAATAAGAATAGGTTGACCAGCTCTCTTATTCTAGTATAGGAATTACATTATATGCTTACTAGAATTTGGAGCTTTTAGAAGTTAGATAGATTTAGGAACTCTGTCCTTTATTTTTCAAATTTATCACTACAAAATTCTCGTTTAGATTCTAATTTTTTAATTTCAAGTTTAGTAATTGGCTTAAATAAGTAGTAGTAATTCTTTTAAATTAGGCTACCTTTACTAGTATATCCTTAGAATAGCTTTTCTTTGTTTCTTAGTTAGGAATCTTACTTCATTATGCAAGCTACTAAAGAGAAGCTTAAGTATAAAGTATAGGTATTGGAATTAAGTGGTTTAGGAGGCTTGATTAAAGTAAACAGTAAATAAGTGTCTTATTTGTTCGTTCTACTTATTATAGAGGCGAGCTTTAGCTAGAAATACTAATAATAGGGGATTTCTTCCTTAAAATAGAAAATAGAGTATACCTTTTTAAGACAAACCCGACCCCCTAATAATAGGCTAATTAGTTTATTTCCTTTACTTTTAAAAGTAGTCGTTTTCTTAATAGTCTAAATAAAGAAACCTTTGCTTAATTTGTGTAGCTAGCTCTACTGCTTCGACCGCTTTAATCTAGACTTAATACCTAAAAGAATTCTTTGTTGTATTAAAACTTTTATGAATATACTAAAATTCTTTTGACAACAAAACCATAAGGAATCCTCTAATTATACAAAAAAGGTAGCCCTTATTCATTATATAATTTGCTAAGGAGCCCGCAGGTGATTAACCTGTATTGTACTAGTATATTAAGGTCCTCTCCTGTACTTCTACTCTGTGCTGCACGAGCTCAGCTCACGATTCACCTCCCAAGGACTCTCTTACTAAGACTGTTTTCTTGACCAAGGCAAACTTTCTTTCTTTTTCAGGTTGTACCAAACTAAGGTATTGCCTTAGATTCCTGAAATCCTCTTTACTTCTACAGATAAGTTCTTCCTTGACAATGTCTTAACTTGGCAATGTCTTAATGGAACCGAGGAATCAATCCGATAATTAATTAATAGAGGCATCTATATCTTCATCCAGATGTCTAGTTATAAAGTCAAGAAGAATTTTAATGCTAGGGAATACTTGTAAAAAACAGATTCCAAGCTTACACTGCTTAAGATACAAGGCTAGTTTACTTTACTAGACCAAGAATACAAAGAGCTTGCTTTGGCCTACTAGAAATAGAGACTTCAACTCCACTTACAAAGGTGAGCTTTCCTTCTGTATAGTTTATCCAAACCAAAGTATAGGAATTAACTCTAGAAATAGAAGATAGAATCAGTCTGTTACTAGCTAGACCTGCTATAACCTGCTATAACCTAAAGCCATCCCTCTTTGGCAAGAACTCCTTTCACAGGCTTTCCCTCAAGATGAAATCGCTGCTCCGACTTATCCCATTAGAATGATTCTTAAACGTAAACCATGTGCCATCCACTTGAGATTCTAACAAACAAGGACTCTCAAAACACAATGCAAATAAACCAGGAATTCATTATCTATCTTGAACATCTTTACCTGTTTACAAGCTAAATCAGATAGATCGGAATGTACCCTTACTGGTACAGGAACCTCTATAAAAGATTAGGAAACAAACATGATTAAGTGCTAAGCTTGAGCCTGGTTTAGAACAATTCTTTACTTAGGTAGGCTTCTCCTCTTGCTATTACTGATATATCGGGTTACAAAAAACAAAACTTTCACAACTAAATTATTTACTGCTTTCCATCCTTGCAGCAACAAACTTTTAAAGAAGAGAACCCGTTTCTATTATCTAGCTGTCAGTCAATACACTTAGATCAGATAGACTGACTCCTTTGCCTATAGATCAGTCAAGGACATTCCATCGCTCCTAAGGAAGAAAGAGCCCTTATGTAAGCTATGCAATTAAATAGAATCCTAGATCCTGCCTTTAGCTACACCGTCTATACATATAGAAATCCCAACCATTAAAGTTCCTCTAAGTTGTATAACAGAACTCTGTCAGAATCTACTCTCACAAAGACAGTGCTACACTTGCCTAGATTGAGCTCCCTGCGAAAGAACTTGGACCTTTATTCCAAAGTTCTAATAGCTACTTATCTGATCTGTTATCTGACTTTACCTCCAATTAGTTAGAATAATGTAATGAGAGCCTTTTTACTACCTCTTACAACGAAAGATAGCCTACTCTCTAGAGCTTAGGAATCTACACAAGGAGGAATCCGTATATTCACAGCTTTACTACATACTTGCGCAAAACAAGGAACTCTTTCTAAGAAAAAAAGCCTTTAGCCGTAATCCCAACAAACTGGGAATCTATATACACACCTATATCCATTAAGAATGTTTCCCTTATTTAAATATAAATAAAAAAAAAAAAGAAGCACCTATTTCTTAGATGCAATTCCTTTCCAATTCACTTTAATAACAGGGAATTCTAATAGCTACAATTAAATTATCTGTTGAATGAACTCCTTACTAGCTATACACATCGACCGGATCGGATAGTTCCCTTATTCACTACCCAGAATCAGAATCTGTTATTATATCCTAAATCCAAGAGGTTTTCCTTATATTTATTCCATTAGAAAGATAAAAGCACAAAAGAAGAAATCAGGTTTCTGTTATCTTGAACACCTTTCTAAAATAGTTGATATGATAGTACTACAAGACAAGGAACCTAGAGCAACACCTAATTGAGAGTCTTACTTCCTTCAAGATCTTATAGATATAGGAATATCCGATCTAAGGAAGCTACAATATTAAGAGTCCTTGCAAGAACCAAAACTCCTTTGCTATTAGATTCGATTTTCCCATTTCTATTATACCAATTAATTACTCCTTACACTTCGGAATAAAGCTTTATCAAGATAAACTTTACCCTTTTTGTCTAGCTTAGATGCTATGTTTTAATGTGCGTTTAATATCTTATTTTTATAAAGGTTAGGGGAACTCAATTAGAAATTCGAGTTTTGACAAAATTAAAATTAAAGACTGCTTTCTGGGTTTTACCTTTAGAGGATCCTATATAATAAATAGTATTAAGGATCTAGTCTTTTTTCATGAAGCCTGGGTCAAAAAACGCAGTCTCTAGGACTTTTTAGAGCTAGTACAGCAAGAAAGAAAAACTCTTTGAGAAGATTTGTTGCGAGTATACTATTAAAACTAAGAATCCTGTAATTGTGTAAGGAAGCTAAAGGTTTCATTCTTAGTGTTTCTCTTGAACTCTATTATGATAAGTTGGGGTATTCGAGCTGAAATTAGAACGTGGTATGAGTACTTCGGCGTAAAAGGCTTTCAAATGAGTTTCCATCTCAAGTCCTGTAAGTTTTAAAAGGAGGGAGTAGAGGCACTACCAGAGTAATAAACTAGATAAGGTACCGAAAAGTTGAAGTAGCGTAAAAACATGCTTTAGGGTAGCTTGTCGTTCTATGAGCCCTGGCAGGATACCCGGGTATATACAGGATCTTAATTATTTAAATAACATGATATAGACCAAAAAAAACTCTTTATTCGTTTACAATTTTATCTTTTATTTCAAGAATAAGCCTTACCTGGAGTTCCTCTATTAGATTCGTTTAGTTTCAAAGGGTCAGCCTTAATATAATTAGACTTTATAATACTGAATTTCTTGACTTTACTTATTTTTAGAATTCTGATTGATCCAGAACTCTTACTGTTTTATTACTTTATTTTAAGGAGGATTCAATAGTAAAAGTTTTAAGGCCGAGTATGATTTAAGTCTAACTATCCAGCCAGATAATAGTATTTGAACTGCTGACAAGGAATTTGACTACAAGGATAACAATTTCTAGTAGATTCCCATAATTTTACCGTAAGTTCTAATCCAATGACTAAGAAAGAGAAAAAGCTAGCTTGCCCTCAATTCTACACACTACTGTCCTTACTAAAAAAACTCCTTACTTTAGCTTTAGACCTAGAAAGAAATAAAGGAAACATAATAGCAACTCTTCTTTATAGCTACTTCTTTACTTAAAATTCAGGAAGAAACTAAACTATAAAGGCAAATACTTTACAAAAGCTGGGAAATAAAGAATACAGATTAAGTGTAAAGGGGCTTAAGTTACTGTCTAATCTTTCTTTTATTACCAGTTTAGATACCAAGTAAGGTGCCCCAAGAGGAAGAATTCGGCTCAAAAGAAATTTCTTTTATATAGATAGGGGTAGTTCCACATTCAATAGTGGGA
>JAYMTE010001365.1:0-13570 GCA_036897545.1 Pelargonium fulgidum
TCACGATACGATACAATACACGATTTGAAAAATAGCTCCACTTATACTGGATACGAATCTCGATTCAACAACCATGCTTTTGGGCCCTTTCACTATTTTGTTTCCATGAATAAAACTCAAATGTGACCAATCAAAAAAATGTTTGAATATGTTACTATATGTGTGGTATCATATCATTTGGTATATAGTTATATTTTTAGAGGAAAATTATATTTATATGTAAAAAATATACGTGTTTTTCATGTAATAAATCGCGTGATTTTTGAATTGTAATAAACGATTTGTTGATGAGTAATGATAGAGTATCGGGTGGTACATGTGTTGTCACCTCAATAACATGTAAAAATGTATCATTTTATTTCGTGTGTTGGTGTGATAAAAATAAATTGGTGTTCAAGAAAATGCGAATAATTTCATATGTGAGGAAATCTACAAATCCAAGGAGCAATTTGTTATAAAACATGATAAAAGGGGTAATTTTGTTTAAATTGAGATATTAGGTCTTGTAAATGTGAGATGCTATACAAAGTTTGAGTTGCTAAATTCTTGTCAAATTCTTTACTATTATAACAAAAATACTAAAAAAAATCAAACAATGTTATATAAAGATAAACATGCATAGTCTTTTTTTTTTTTTTTTTTGGTAATAGCATAGTCTTGTTTTTATTTATTATAGAATTTGAGTTTTTTTAAAAAGTAATTATCTTGTCGTGCAAAAATCTGAAGATCTAAAAAAAAAAATTTGATTTTTTAGAAACAATTTTGTTGAACCATGAAAAATAGTAGATTCATCGCTACTTCAACGCAAGTGTAACTAGCGTTGGAGTTCATCTTAAATCTTGACAATCTCTAATGAAAACAGTAAGAAATTCTTAAAATTGGTTTTCATAGACATTTCAAAGTAATGTCAAATGTAACAAATATTTTGTATTTTTTTTTCTTCACTTCTTAAAACTGTGGTATTGGGGCAACAATAATTTTCATTAAAAAAAATTTTATAATCATTTTAAAATTTGAATCTTACTACAGTGGCAAATTATGTGAGATGCAGTACTTGTGTAATAAAATAGTGTTATGCTGTCATCTGTTCACTGTGCTCTCTTCCTGTTTTAGGGCCCAATGGCTTTCAACTCCATTCATATTACTTCACATGGCTCTATATCTTTACAGAAAATGACCTCAATTTATATATTAAATGAAGTAGACATTTGTTCAATTATATAAAAGTTGGTTTAACAAACAAAAATGTTTTGTTATTTTAGAAATTGAACTAGAGGTTTCTTCTAAAAAAGAAATTGAACTAGAGGTTGAACCAATATGATTGATTAGGTGATTATCAATTTTTGGATCCAACAAATGCAACAAGTAGATGAAAATAATGTCTTGTCATTTTCTAAAGAAATGTAGCGTTTTTGACTTCTTTGTTATGTTGAATTTTAATTATATGAGTCGAGTTTTGATATTATATATAAGTTTATATTATGCTTAATTATCTAGTTGATTCCTTCTTTTTTTTTAATAGTTATATTAATTATTATATTGTTAGACCTCATTTCTCATGTTGATATCGACTAGAAATGAGACACAAATTTTGATTCGAATTTCAGGTTGAATTAGACATATTTAATTCTAACTCGATTTATATAAGTGTGTGTTTGAGTTGAAAATACCCAACTCTAACCCGATGTGCAAGACTTGTAGATTTTCCATAAAATGCACAAGTGTGAGTTATCAAATCTGATCCATTCATCTTTCATACCAAATGTAATTCAAGATGTACCACAATCTATCAAACACGTGATGATTAGATATAAACTTGCAAAAACCATTGATAAAATTTTAAGTGCTCATGAATTTGAATCTAACTTAAAGAAAGTTGATAATTTATACTTACATTTTATTCAAGAAACTCAATCTAGTCCATGTCTTGAAATTTGCGACCTGAATAAATTTATAACTCTTTCGAGTCAGATCTACATTAGCCTTTTCGATCTGAAACCGACCCGAGTTTTAAATTGGGCTGCCCTAAGATTATAACAAGCCAACACGTCGAGCCTAAGCCTAAATGAATTGGGTCAGAAAAATACATACATTTACATATTTATTGAACTATTTCATTTAGTCTGAAATAGTAACGAAATGCGGACAGTTGACCCATTTGTCACCTCAATCTAAGACGGAGAAGTCACATAAAAGTGAAAGATCAAGAAGGGTGGGGCGGAGGATTGAGGAGGAGCGTGGCGCTTGGAGATGGAGGTTTTTGGTGGGTCCTCCTTCACTTTCTCCTCCCTCAGCATCCACACCCTTTTTCTTTGGCTGCTCCTGCTGCTCCTGAGGTCGAGTCGCCTCGTAACTCTCTTGCTTCTCGCTTCTTCTTCTCTTTCTCTCACAAAACCGATTTGTCGTTTTCTCTTCAAATGTCCACTTGTTGAATTGAATCCACTGTTTTCCTGTTCTCTCTTCTTATCTTCTTCCTGTGCCTCACTATTCTTCATTTTTCCCACCAACCCATCTCTCATTTTCTCCTGTTTTGCAGTTTTGCCTCATAAAGTTGGTTCTTGATATAGTTGGTGTTGTAAATTTTGTATTTGGAGGTGAGATATTTGTTGTTTTTGTTGCGAAATGAATCATGGGTTTAGCTTCTTAGATCTCATTGTGTGTGGTTTTTGGTAGTGATTTTTTGATATGGTGTGTTCTGTTCTGCTTGTGGAGAGCTCTCATAGTTGGTGTTGTTGTTTGTCTATGGAGGTGAGAGATTGGTTTTTTGTTGCAAAATGAATCATGGGTTTAGCTTCTTAGATCTCATTGTGTGTGGTTTCTGGTTGTGATTTTTTGATATGGTGTGTTCTGTTCTGCTTGTGGAGAGCTCTCATGGCTGCAATTTGTGATTTTGTGTTGATTTAGTGAAGATGTTGTATGTAATTAATGATTGGTTTGTGGGTGATGTTACTTTAGTGGATAAGGTTGGTTTTGCTGTTTGATTGGGTGGGAAATCAAGATAATATTGATTTGCAAGTGTATCTATCTTATTATTTATCAAAGATTATTTCTCATGATCAAAAGATGTTGAAGGATGAGATTTGACGCAACGGTGAGGTTGCTGTCTCCTTACCTTCAAGTCACATCTCGGTAAAGCTAAATAATAACGATGGGAGCCTCATGCATTGGTCCATAAAAATGCCCAATAGATATATTTTTTTGGGCTTGTTATAGCTTATATGCTTGGTGCAGCTTTGCATCTAATAGTTGTGTCAAATGCCTTACCCCATAGCTGCTGAATTTCAAATCAACCCATCTCTCATTTTCACCTGGTTTGCAGTTTTATCACCTAAAGTTTGGTTCTTGACTACTTAGTATCGTTGGTGTTCTTTGTCTATGGAAGTGAGGTTTTTTTTATTTTTTATTTTTTGTGTGTGTGTGGCAAAATGACTCGTGGGTGTAGCTTCTTAGATCTCATTGTATGTTGTTTCTTGTAGTTTCCTCGTATGTTCTGCTTGTCCAGCTCTCATGGCTGCAATTTGTGAATTTTTGTTAGACTTGCAAATTTTTGTTCTCTCTGTTGTGGAGAACTCATGTGATCAATGATTGGTTGGTGAGTGTGTTAGTTTTGTGGATAGGGTTGGTTTTGGTCTTTCATATAACTTATTAAGGATTTTGCACAAACAGATGAATTTTTGGATCCTTTTTTGGTTTTGCTATAGCTTATTTGCGTGCTGCATCTTTGCATCGACTAGTAGAGTGTCAAATTCCTTACACTGTAGCTACTCAATTGCTAAAACATAGATGTTTATGATGGTTTGTTACTTTTTATTTGTTGTAGGTCTTGCGCTCAACTTGAGATTGTAGGAGGCTCGGGACATATTTGTGGATGGGAAAAGGGGAGGAATTCAGCCAAATGATTGTGCTTGTTGTTTAGATGATGGAACCTTCGGCGGTATTTTTTTTCTTCTTCTTGAAGAGCATGTGTTAGACCTTTAGCATATTAGCTTCCGTTGTCTAACCATTTAAAAAGAAACTAATTTAGCTTTGTTGCTTTGTTATTGGATAGTACTATTTCGGTACTTTACAGAGACGATACTCCTGGTTGCAATGGTTTACTGCACAGCCTTTTTTGCAGAAGGTATGCATGTGAAGCTCAACTTTGTATAATTTTGAAAGGAAATTCCCTTCAATTTTTGCACCTTGTCTTTTCCCATGTTACCCTATTTTAGATTCGTAAAGTTATCGGCCCATAATCTTTAAAAGCCAGCCGACATTTGAAGTCATTAATCTTTTATGTGTTGATTGATGGGCAAAGTTTTGACTAGAAATCACCTAATCCCGTATGTAGTATAATAGATGGTTCACTTCTTAGATGATTTCAATATAAATATATGGGCTGGTAAACTTTACTCTAACACAAAAGTTTAGCTACTAGATGAATGGCCCAACTTGCAACTAGTATATGAAATGGTCTCAAACTTCACATTCTTTCAGTCGGGATACTTTAACAATCCCTCTCATGGGCAAGCCCGAAAACACAATGGACCGTGCACGTGTCTCAATAATTAAAGGGAGGCAACACAAACATGCCACTAGGCCCAAACTAAACCAACTCTGATGCCATTGTAGAGGCCAACTCAACTAAAAGATTAAGCCTCACGTGCTAGACCGTTATCGATTTTGCATGTGACTCGAACTTGTGACCTCTAGGAGATCTAGAAGGCTATGATACCATGTTAAACTTGATTTCCAATCCAAAAACTGAAATATATGAAGTGGTCCTAAACTTCACATTTTGTTAATGTGGGATACTTGAACATGGACGTATAACTACAAACAGTCACTATCTACACGTAAATGGTCATTTTGAACTAATATTTCTTCTCAGATGATAAACACCTTGAGGCTTTACAATTGCTGATATAGTTAATTATTTAGTGACTAGAATTTCTTATTATGGATTATCTTGTATTTCTTAGTAAATATGATTGTAATAACGTTTCTTGCTTTTTGATGTACTGCAGGCTCAGCTTTTGTCGGTATCTAAATATTTGAAACTCTGTCTTTAGCCTATCATGGGACGTACAATAACATTGTGTGAAGAAATGTCTTGGACTTAAGATCCGAAGACTTCTCTATCATTTTTAAGTGATGAGTGGGTCTAAAGACATTCCTGTCCCTGCAAGGGAACTAAGTGTTAGTTTTGGCTATCAATGCAATACCAGTAGTCCCATTAGTCCTAACATGGCAGCGAATGAATTTGACATTTCAAATGAAGCCATGATCAACGGTTCGAGTTTGAAGATGAGCAGTTCGTTTTCTTGTCTGTCCGGTGCTGCTCTTAGTGCCAACTTCACACTAGCAAACACAAACATCTGTAACGGCCTAATTGGTGAGGAAATCTTGCCTAGTCTCGATTCTCCAACGTCGTTTAGAAGAATGGCATCATCATCTTCGTTTCCAAAGCTCGACCTCATATCCTCTTCCTCTCATAGTAGCATGACTACATTGGGTGGAAGTTTCTCTACAGAGAACGACTTTCTTGAAAGCGAAAGAAGCTCTTGGAAGTCTATGAGCGCTCCTACGAGATCAGAATCATCGAGCTATCTCAATGCTATGGACACACAGATGGCTGGAGGGGCTGCGGGAGAGGATAGAGTTCAAGCTGTGTGCTCTGAAGAAAATGGATGGCTCTTCTGTGGAATATACGATGGGTTTAATGGACGAGACGCTGCAGACTTTCTAGCTGGAACTTTGTATGAAAGCATCGGATTTCTCTTGCATATGCTAGAATGGCGTGCGCAGAAGCAATTCAGGTCTTCGGTGTTAACTACTTCACTGAACGATAGCAATCACAAACTTGAAAGTCCACATTCTTTTGACAAAGAGCTGGCACATGAGAATTTCCGTCAAGGTGTTCTAGATTGCCTTAACCGTGCCTTAGCACAGGCGGAGAGTGATTTTATGAACATGGTTGAACGGGAAATGGAAGATCGTCCTGATCTGGTATCTGTTGGATCGTGTGTATTAGTGGCTCTTCTTCACGGGAATGATATTTACATTCTGAATTTAGGTGATAGTAGGGCTGTACTGGCAAAACATGATATACGAGCTAATGGTGCTCTGAAGGCCATTCAGCTAACTGAATCGCATTCTGTTGATAATGAATTGGAGTGCCAGAAAATTTTGGCTGATCACCCTGAAGATCCTTCTCCTATCGTTAATGGCCGAGTGAAAGGGAAGCTAAAGCTATCACGAGCGTTTGGAGTTGGTTACCTCAAAAAGGTACTAATTGAAACTTTCTGTCGTTTCTTGTATTTCTGCTCAGAATTTCTGTAGATTCCGACGTACTTTAAAGACTTAAAAAAAAAGTTCTGCACCCTTTGGACAGACAAAAACTATGGTTACCCCAGAAATTGGTTTTTGACAATTATGGATGGACAGGTGAAATGTCATTTTTGCCCTTCATTTCACTTTAAATTACAAATAAAAGTAAATTTATTTGTATTACTATCATTGATATGGGTTATTCTTGCGTTGATTCCATACAACCTTTGGAGATGAAGTCTGGTTTGTTTTTTTGCTGATGTTATCACGTAATTTTCGAGATGAAAGTGGTGGTAGATTCTTTTTATTAAAAAAATGCATATTTATTGGCCAACTTCATTGTTTTTAGTTTTGAGTTCATCATGATGGGGAATACCATAATTTCTTAAACGTGTAGGGACTTTTTCATTAAAAACAGTTCATGGCTGAATTTTTGGGGCCATTTACATATTTTTGAAGAGTTCAGGGGTGTGGAAAAAAAAGTTTTAACCCTATTTAAAACCATATCCTCCATTTTCTTTTTTTATTTTACAGAGAGAAATGAATGATGCTCTTATGGGAATCTTGCGAGTTCAGAATTTGTGCTCTCCTCCTTATGTTTACACTCAACCCTTCACTATAAGCCACAGGGTGTCTGAGAATGATCGGTTCATTGTCCTGGCAAGTGATGGATTGTTCGATTTCTTCAGCAACGATGAAGTTGTTAACCTTGTGCATTTCTTTACGGAGCATAATCCTCTCGGTGATCCTGCAAAGTATCTGGTTGAACAGCTCGTTCATAAAGCTGCTAATAGCGCAGGTAATTTCTTTGTTCTAAAATGAGTGTCCGCTTTCTTATTTTTTGCAAAATTTAAGGATAAGTTAGCTAGCGCTGGATTTTTACTCTTATATCCACTCGTGCTTTTGTTGTAACAAACTGAAAATTTTCTAACAGACTTGGAAAATGTTTCATTTTGGTTCCCAAACTATCTATTTTGTTCTGAATTGATACATAATTTGGTTTTCAAACTATTGAAACTATTCATATTGTTCCATTTTGGTCCTGAAATACGCTGTTTTGTTTTGAATTGGTCCAAGCCATACCGGTGTTGTTAAATTAGGTTTTTTTTTGTTAACGCGTCACTTAATCAATTTCGTTCAATTTGGTACCTCAATTTTACAATTTTGTTCTAAAGTGGTACAATACGTAAAGTTAGTTAACTTAACCGTCACATGATTGTCATGTTAGTAAAAAAATCGCTATGCCACCCTAATTTGATGGAACCGTTATGGATAACCAATTCGAAATAAAATAGCACAGTTGGGTACCAAATTAAAACAAAAATCAAATTGAGTACCAATTTGAAACAAAATGAAACATATTCCAACAAACTTATGTTACGGATATTATTTGTAATTTATGCTTAACTAACCAAAAAAGAAAGTCCACACTCTATTTGGACAAATTTTTAAGAAAGTGGACACTCATTTTTTTAATAGGGTATATTGCTTTCAACTTCATTAACAAAACAATGTTCTTGTTTACGTTTCTGTTGAAACTCGTTTTTGCTCGTTCATTTAAAGTTGCATCTCTTGTAGGTTTCACAACGACGCAAGAGCTAATGAGGATTCCGGCAGGGAGGAGACGGAAGTACCATGATGATGTCACTGTCATCGTCATCATTCTTGGAAACTCGCAGCGGACTTCTACTGCATCAACATCTTTGTAGGTAGGAATCGTGCATCTACGTCGTGTCTTGATTCTGTTTTTTGAAGAATTAGCTGTATTGATTGATGAGAACTGTAGGACATTTCAGCTCTAGATTGGCCAGTGTGTTCTGCATTAGCTTTCTTTGCCATCTCTTTATGGATTGATTGTACTCAGATTTCGTAATTTGTAAGCATCATTGGTGCTAAATTTATGCAAGAATGTTTCTGTTATTTGAAAACTATCTCGTACCTAGGAAGTAGAGTGTAGAGCTGACAATTCTGGTTTCAGGTTCGGGTTTTCTCCTGGGTAAGATGAAAAAAGCTTACCCAATTCGCAATTTTTCAATGACAAACTTGGCTTGATTCGAAAATCTAATATATGGTTAAGGTCCAAATTGTCAGTTGTAATTTAAAGGAGGGTATTGCAGCTGTTTTGATCTTTTTTGAGTGTGAAGTGTCAGAGCTCAGAGGGTGAGTTTTTATAGTAATAGGGATTTTGAGATTGAGCTAAATGATAGTAGATATATAGTTTTTCAAATATATTTGAAACGATGTAGTTTTGAGTTCGACAGAATAATGTCATTTCCTCCAACAATTTTAAAACGTATATACAATCAAAATGACAACCAAACATCACACACCAAGAAGTCGACAAAACTAGGTTTTTCTTCTTCTTTTTTTCTTTTTGTGAATTTGGTTCCTTGACTTGATGATAGTTGGTGTGGAAGCAAATGTTGCAAGAACCAATCCGAACCTATAAGTTTGATTGGAACATTTGTTATCCCGTAAATTGAATTGGACCTAGTTTGAGGTTGAATTTGTCCCACATTTTACATGTTTAAGTCACATTATATAAGTTTGAGAACAACGTTCATTCTCTGATCTGAATCTAAAATTCAAACTATCAGCTTTGCTGCTCTAGATGTAATTGTCCCTCGTAGGAAAAATTGTCATGTAAAAGTTTTCCTTATAATTGAGTTGAGTTGTACCTAGAGATTGTTAATTTGAATTGTGGCCTCTAGTTGAACTCAAAAATAGCGAAGGGTACTCTATGAGGACTAGTGAAGTGAGGCTGTAGAGGCCCAACCCAAAGAAGAGGTTTGTGGAGAATAGTGAGTGGCTCCAAGATTCAAACACAAACTACAGCCATACATTGATTGAGAGGCTATCAGCAATCTCATCCTCTCCAATTTATCTCCCTCTCCACCTCATAAACTCCACTCCTCCTCCACTTCTCAACCCACAACTCTTCTTCTTGCTTCCTTGTTTGCTTCCCTTCACCATCCCAGCCATGGCCACTGCTGCCTTCTCGGTGGCCAGACCATCCCTCCAGGTATCTCTACACACATCACTCTCTTCTTTAACCTTCATGTATTTACTATTTTTCCATTTCTTGCTAATGTTGTTTTTGGTTTCTTGAACTCTTTGATTGTGTTCAGGTCAACAAGGGGTTCTCAGAGTTTTCTGGTCTCCGCAACTCATCATCATCTCCTCTTTTCTCTTCCAGAAAATCCCCCCAGGACTTGTGCTCCACTGTTGCTTTCCAAATTGCTGCTGTGAGTTTCTTTTTGTTGTTTGCTACGTACGTGAAATGATCAGTGCCACGAGACTCCGATCATTGATCAGTGTGGAGTTTTAGGAGTGTGTGTGTACACAGTCGTGATAATGTGTTCACTCTATAGAAAGAACAGTTCAGTGCACGAGACTTGGATCAGTGTGGAGTCTGAGGGGTGTGTACACAGTTGTAAGGGACATTTCAGTGCAGAGGCTTCCACCAGTAGTGTATTTTGGGATGTGTGTTATTTATTTTAATCTTATAATAGGGTTTGGTGCACGAGAATCCAGTCAGTGTAAGGTCTTGATCATATGTTCACTCTAAAAATTATCTGTCTAATGCACGAAACTGTCACCGGTGTTGAGTTCGGGAAGAGTGCACCCGGTCGTAATCACACTTTCGCCCTATGAAGTCCAATGCACAAGTCTCTCCCTAGCGTCAAGCTCGCGTTCACTCTATACAGAATTGAAAATGTAGATTAGAATAGATTGTTAGAGGGTTATGAAGAAATGTTTGTTTTGTTTTGTTTGCTTGTACATAGGTTGGTGCAAGCAAGGGAGGCTACAAGAGGCATGTGACTGAGGCCAAGCTCAAAGTAGCAATCAATGGGTTTGGAAGAATTGGAAGGAACTTCCTGAGATGCTGGCATGGCAGGAAAGATTCTCCCTTAGATGTCATTGCCATCAACGACACCGGAGGCGTAAAGCAAGCCTCTCACCTCCTCAAATACGACTCCACACTTGGCATCTTTGATGCTGATGTGAAGCCTGTTGGCACTGATGCCATATCGGTTGATGGCAAGATCATCCAAGTTGTGTCCAGCCGAAACCCCCTCGATCTCCCATGGAAGTAATGATTCAATGCTAGTTCTAAAACGGGTTTTCGGTTCTTGACTTGCTTTGATCATGTACTAATTGGAACAAACAATGCTGTGTGGTTCTTGCAGGGACTTGGGGATAGATTTGGTGATTGAAGGAACTGGCGTGTTTGTGGACAGAGACGGTGCTGGCAAGCACTTGCAAGCTGGTGCGAAGAAGGTGCTCATTACTGCACCAGGAAAGGGTGATATTCCAACTTATGTGGTTGGTGTCAATGCTGATGGTTACACCCATGCTGATACTATTATCAGCAATGCCTCTTGCACCACCAATTGCCTTGCTCCTTTCGTCAAGGTTCTTGACCAGAAATTCGGTATGATCTTCGAGCCTTTCGTGTTCCTAGATTAATTAGCGTAATATGATGTGAAACATGAATTGAGATTGTTCGTATCATTTGCCATCAATTTTGGTTTTAGTATGTCGTGTTTTGGATTTGATGATAGTTGTCATTGGGAATGTTACGAGAAATGTTAACAGTGTCCTAGTTCGGATTATTGACACATTTTGTGCAACGCTAAGCATACATAAGTTGGATATTGCTTATCTACATGTGAGAATTAGACTGGCTTAATACACCTGTGAGAATTGAAACCAACAACTTCAAGTAAACTTTAGTTAGTTATAGAACCAGTAGTTGTATTCAAATAGGTGTTGAATTAACGTTAGTTACATGGGTAGGCACAATTCTTTGTTCGTGTAGGCACCATCACATAGTCGGCTATAGTATAGTTACTGATAGTCTAAAGTTGTGCAACAACCTTGGGTAGGCACGAGATTTTGCTCGTGTAGGCATTATGGGAGGCACCATCAAATAGTTTGTTATAGTTTATATGTGATGATTCTAAAATTGCGACGCTGACATTGGTAGCCACAAACTTTGTTCTTGTGTAGGCATCATCAAGGGCACCATGACCACCACCCACTCCTACACCGGAGACCAAAGGCTTCTCGACGCAAGCCACCGTGACTTGAGACGTGCACGAGCTGCAGCCCTCAACATTGTCCCAACCTCCACAGGAGCGGCCAAGGCCGTGGCCCTTGTCTTGCCTTCCCTCAAGGGTAAGCTCAACGGCATTGCCCTCCGAGTGCCTACCCCAAATGTATCCGTTGTAGACCTCGTCGTGCAAGTCACCAAGAAGACCTTTGCAGAGGAGGTCAACGCAGCGTTCAGGGAGAGTGCTGACAATGAGCTCGCCGGCATCTTGTCGGTGTGCGATGAGCCGCTCGTGTCAGTCGATTTCCGGTGCTCCGACGTGTCATCCACGGTGGATTCTTCACTAACAATGGTGATGGGAGATGATATGGTTAAGGTGATTGCTTGGTATGACAATGAATGGGGTTATTCTCAGAGGGTTGTTGATCTTGCTGACATTGTTGCCAACCAATGGGAGTGATTTTACATATCATCACTTGTTAATGTGTTTTTATGTTTTTTTTTTTTTCACTCTGTAGATTTATGTTTTTTGTAAACTATTGTAATCATAAAATGTTGAGTATTGGAAACTTAGCTCATGGAGGCTATTTGTGAAAATTGAATCTTCAACAAAGCAATGCAATGTATTAATTTCTACAGTATAGGTTCAAATATTGTACTAAATTATGTGTCAAAAAATTAGGTAAGTGGTATTTCAATCACTTCATGGATGATTTGCCTAAATGACCTTGCGCCACATGTACAATATGTTCTATAAAATCGACATTACATTAGGAATTGATGAAAGAATAATAATATCATACAAGTTACAACTAGTTGTTGTCTATGTAAAATAACTTTTGAATCATAGAAATGAAAAAACAATCGGTCACGTATATTTTTACATCACTTTGTACAAAATTTAGAACAAATGCACTTTTCCAATCTTTTCACTTGTTGAAAGCACATGGTTTGTTTATAAGTCAGAAATTATTTACATTTTAATGCCACATTAGATATAAAATTATAGATTACTTTACAAATGAAATCCATCAAAATTGTGAAGTACTATTAGCTTCTGAAGTGGAAAATGTATAAAGTTGGTTTCATCCAAAATGCCACATATAACTTATCAAATAACTCTTATACTTATTTTGAATGAGTTTGGAATATGACTGTTGTCTAGAAGTAAATGAAACATACGCTACTAAAATATGTTAGCGTGACGTTAAACAAAAATCATTTAGAAACTAAAATTTATTTTAGAAATTTTTCAAAAGAAAAAAGCATTTATAAAATGAAGCTTTTCTAACAAAGGTTATTTTCAACTAAAATATCTTCTTCTTCTTTTTTTAGTATCTTAACTTGCCAAATAACCATTTGTTATATTTTAACCTATGAATCAATTGATGTCCACCCAAAGTATATGGAGAGAGTGTTTTGGGTTTTGATAATACAGATATGGATACCATCACCTCTACCAAGTTGTGGATAGTTTCTTGGCAACTTTATTGACAATGTGTTTGAGATCAAGAATCCAAGATATGGAGGAGAGATATGGGAGTGTTTGGCAATTGGGATAAGACCATAAATGGGCTTAGCCTTGACCCAAATAATTTTTTCAATCAAATATGTACCCAACCAATACAACCCAACAAAAAACTGAGGCCCAAAGCTCAAAGCCATTGTTTGTGCTTCCAATTCCATGGACACCTTTCAATGAAAGCTTGAAGAGTCAATTTTTTTTTATATTTTCCACATAATGCATTGAATTAAATTTAGTTTCTCAAGGGAAGAAGTTGGGTTCAAATGTCAACTTCAACCATGTCGACTCATCAATTCAATCACTCAACCAAATTGATCTGCGGACATCCAAAATCATATCTACATTTTTTGAAATCGATTAATATAAAATAGTTTGATCGATTTTTAAGTTGGCTCGGACAAACACGACTAAATCTACACACTTAACCCTTAAAATTCGAACATTTTCAAATTGGATTCGGGTTAGGTCTTCCAACCCAATCCCAATCTGAAACTCAAATTGTTTGTTGTACTGGTCAATGTCCAATATTACAACTCTTGCACATTCATGGGCGAAGCTAGCACTAATGATATGGGGTCAAGTGACCCCATATTATTTTCACAAATGGTATATTTTTTTAATTTATTTTTGTATTATTTTAGAAATATACAGTAAAATATTATAGTGACCCCACTTCAATT
>JAYMTE010001366.1:0-13566 GCA_036897545.1 Pelargonium fulgidum
TTTTAAAATTCTAATATTGTGACAGCTGTACCTTCATGGTACAGCTTTAATATATATATAGATTTTGCTTTTTTTCGTGTACCGCGTTTTCAGTTTAAACTCGTAAGTTAAAGAAGACTCTTTTGCGTGACCATGTCGTTGTCACGTCAAGCCCTTCCTTAGTTGTCTCCATAAAGTAACCTGTAATTCCACCCCACCGTTAGGGGCAATTTGGGAATCTACAGCTCAATTAGCGTTTCAAAATTGTTATTTTTTTCTAAATTAATCGCTTCTTAACAAACACGACAACCACTATTTTAGTTCCTCTCCTAAAAACTTGAGACCAGAGCACACATCACAAGCAAACACACCCAATTCTTCACATTTTGCTTAACAAATCGAAGCAAAATCTGCTTCTTCTTCTTCATTGAGAGTGAGAGAGAAGCTTAATCTCTTCTTCATGATATTTGCGTTTGTTGAAGGGATTAAGCTTCTCATTTTTTGAATTATTTATTTATTTATTTGTTTTCAATTTCCATTGGAGAGGATAAGAGCTTTGCCCAAGTCCTCAAGCCATTAAAGCTATTGGAAGTAGATCCAGAAGCAAGATCCGGTCAATCTCCTGTTCGAATGGTGTTTGTTTTGTTTTTTTTTTTTTTTTTTTTTTTAATTTTGTAAGTGTTCGTCAATGTCAATGTGTATGTGATTTGCTTGACGAATCTGTTCATGATTGCGCGGTTTTGACTATGTTTTGTGTTTGGTGGACTGATCTGTGCTTCAATTGTAGCAGCAATGAATGTTCAGATCTCTGCCGTTACTTCGTTATTAAGATTTGTTTACTTGTGTCGGTTCTTTTGATGCTCGGTTTCATTTATTATGCAATAGTTGGTGATTTGTGATAAATATGAGATATTTGGGTGAAATGCTTTGGTTTGCAGTGTTTTAGGAATTGAAGCCGCCCAATTTAGTTTTGCAATTGTTTGATCTTTTTTCACGGGATTAGTTCTATTATTGGCAATGTGGTCATCTGTTGTGGATAAGAATTTGAAGTATCTACAAGTTGACATGAGTTTGCTTATTGGAATTTGAATCTCTTAACGCTGCTGCTTCCTGTAATAATGTATATGTTGAAATGGAATTGGATACTGTAACGGACTACCTCCCTTTGTAACTTAGGAACTACATTTACAAATAAAATATTCAATGCCATGCAAGGAAATGAGGGTGTGTGATTTGACAAACTAGTAAATTGTTTCAAGTCAACTCCAGGAATCCTTAATCCTGATGCTAGTCTTTGATATAATCATATTCATTTTCAACAAAACTTAGGCCTAAAGCTGAACAATCGACTATGATCTAAGAATTTACTCGTTGTTTCACTAAACGAACCATTATAATGGTCTATCCTGCAAATTATTAATCTAACACGTCGACTTATGGAAAGAACTGATGTCTCCTAAAAAATGTTCAAGAAGGTGGCAATGTGAATTCTTCTTCAACCAGAATCTCATCTCATGTTTGTGTTCCATAGAGTGTCGGTCTCTCAGTTTTTTATTTTTTCCTATTGAGATTAAAAAGACTGAGAGTTCACCTTTGCTCTGCTCAAATTTTCTTGCATGTATACGGTCCAATGCTTGAATATGACTTAAAGGTATCATATCTTGGAATGTTTGTCAATACTGTACAATTTTGTATTTGTAGGCTGCTGCTGTCAGTGTTGGTGTTGGAACTCTTGTCTGGGTGGAGGATGCTGATGAAGCTTGGTTAGATGGTGAGGTTGTGGAGGCTAATGGTCAAGATATTAAGGTCCTTTGCACTTCAGGGAAGACGGTGAGCTCTTCTTTTTACAATTACTCATTGAATTTTATATATTTCTTATCTAATTTGGTTCGTTCTTTGTCAACTACCGAATGCTCAATTGCTATTAATGTATTATTGTCTTTTCTATTTGTCGTGAGTTGATTTGACATATTCAAAATTGTCCCTTCTCCTTGTATTGGCTTTCTACTTATACTTCATTGAACTTTTTCCTCTCCCCTCCCGCACACACATGCACACTAAAAAAATAAAAAAAATAAAAAAAATAGAGAGGAGGATTTGCTGATACTGAGTCCTTCTGTGAAAAACTGCAGGTTGTTGTTAAGTCATCGAATATCTACCCCAAAGATGCTGAAGCCCCACCTTGTGGAGTGGATGATATGACAAAGCTCTCCTATTTGCATGAACCAGGAGTCCTGCAGAATTTAAGATCTAGATATGATATGAATGAAATTTATGTGAGTATTTGAAGAAAATGATTCCATCCCATGTTAATCTCCCTTTATTATTTTGTTTTCATTCTGGGGTGTGGATTCATGCATTATCATATGCTGTATGGCTATATTGAGTATGGTGGGAAATTAGTTATTTTATTTTATTACTTATTGAGTGGTGGGAAATTAGTTATTTTGTTTTATTAGATATTGAGTATGGTGAGCAATTTGTTATTTTGTTTTTTGTTACACCATTTGATGTGGTGATGCTAATTCACTATCTGATTCCTTCAGACTTACACTGGGAATATATTGATTGCTGTGAACCCTTTTATAAGACTGCCCCATCTCTATGATAGCCATATGATGGTACAATATAAAGGGGCAGCCTTTGGTGAGCTGAGTCCGCATCCATTTGCTGTTGCCGATGCTGCATACAGGTACCTTCAGCACACGATCTTTTAATATTCTTCAGTTCACATTTTTGTCAGTGACTATTAAAGTACTATTTCTGTGGTACAGACTTATGATGAATGAGGGAATAAGTCAATCAATTTTGGTGAGCGGGGAAAGTGGGGCAGGTAAAACAGAAAGCACAAAATTGCTCATGCGTTATCTTGCTTACATGGGAGGGAGAGCTGTTACTGAAGGGAGGACTGTTGAGCAACAAGTCCTTGAGGTAACATAGTTTTCTAGTATCAGTTACTGATTCTTCTCAATGACATGCAAGTTTGCTGTTTGTTTTGTGAATTTATTTAGTAATCCATATCATGAATGCCTTGATCAATTATGTTCTGTTTTGCAGTCAAATCCAGTTCTTGAAGCCTTTGGTAATGCAAAGACTGTTAGAAATAATAACTCAAGGTCAAACATCTCTAATTAAAAAGTTTATTTATCATAAATTGCTAAGTTTCTGACTATATTAAACTGGTTTCATCTTTATTCACATGATGAGTGTTGCAGTCGTTTTGGTAAGTTTGTGGAGATTCAGTTTGACCAGGCTGGAAAGATTTCAGGTGCTGCAGTCAGAACATATTTGTTAGAAAGATCACGTGTTTGTCAGGTGTCTGATCCTGAGAGGAATTATCACTGTTTCTACATGCTTTGTTCTGCACCACCAGAGGTAAATGGGTCTTATTAGATTATTTCCCCAACTTTTGTTATATCAAATTTTTTGGGTCATAATGCAAGCAGGTTATATTATTCTTACTTTTGTGTTTATTTGATATTTGTATTGTTATTCAGTATCTTGTGAGTTGTGGTTGCAATGGACTGGCGAAAAAAGGATTTGTTCAGTAGACCCAATATTTGATTGCTATTATGTTATTGTTCTGTATCTTTTATTTTAGCTCCAGATTTTACATATGGGGTTTAGTGTGGCTTTCTACAATTTTTGTTTCCCAGGTTCTTGTTTTAGTCTTGTTAATGGAAAGTAAAAACCCATCTGTGACACATGATTGAGTTGCGTGTGACTTTTAAAACTTTATTTTTGGATGAGATGCTATGACAGTAGAATATGTTATGTTTTCCCTTATCACCTTGTCAAAGCCATATCTTTGAAGAAGAAATTCATTAATTTTAGGCACTACTGTGATGGATTCTCGTGTTGTGGCAACTGGAAGGATTGGGAGAGTGCATATTTGGAAATTCTTCATAAGCTATTACTTACGTGGAGGGTGTGTTGGATATACAAAAGTGTTGGGATGTTGCTAAGAGAATTGACTTAGGTATATATAGGGAATGTAACTGATTCTGTTTTAAGGTGATGGATAGATACCACCTCTTTTTTTGTGGGTGATGGATCATTTCCGTTGGAAGCTACTGATTCCACTTCATTTTATTGTACCCTTGTTAGTCTGTCAATTGGCTATGGGCTTATGTTTATCTTTGTCCTTTATGCAATTGATAAATCTATCTAAGGTCAGTGTTCAAGGAGATGTATCCAGCCTCATTGGTAGTTCGCTATTCAAGTAAGGTGCATTACCAGGGGCCCTTTTTCAGTAGTGTATATTTGGAGAGATTTTTTTTATAGTATTTTGTCTTACATAGTCATGTTTGTTTCCATAGGTTCTGACTCTCAGCAGTCCCATTTTGTGTTATCTTGGGGAGTCTTGGTACAAGAAAAGTTCTATAGGTTCATTTTCCTCCTATGGACATTTTATTGAGCTCTCTTTTCTTTTTCATTTGCCAGGATATTCAGAGATACAAAATGGATAATCCAAGGAAGTTTCATTACCTAAATCAATCAAATTGCTATGAATTGGATGGGATTAATGATAAACAGGACTACATTGATACAAGGAAGGCAATGGACGTTGTTGGAATAAGTGCTGAGGAGCAGGTACTTTAATGGGTTTAATATAAAGGGAAAGAATAATGATGGTTGCAAATTAAGCCCGACCTTAACTCTCATTGTATTCAAAACCTTAGGATGGAATATTTCGAGTTGTGGCTGCAATTCTCCATCTTGGGAATATCGAATTTGTTAAAGGGAAGGAATCAGACTCATCCATGCCCAAAGACGAAAGTTCTTGGTTCCATTTAAAAACCGCTGCCGAGCTTTTTAGGTAAGTGGAAATTTATATATACATATGCTGATAGAGATTTGAAAATTCCTCTAAATTAATTTTTATAGAAGACAATATGTAGCATCTTATTTTGTTAGTTATTCAGGTGTGATGTAAAGGCACTAGAAGATTCTCTTTGCAAACGTGTGATTGTAACTCGCGATGAAACCATCACTAAATGCTTGGATCCTTACGCTGCAACTACCAGCAGAGATGCTTTGGCTAAAATTGTGTACTCGAGGTTGTTTGACTGGTAAGATTAACACATATGTTGTTGAGTTCATTTGAATAAATGTATAAATGTAGGATATTATATATCTTTCCTTCCGACTGTGCTTTTTTGTTCAGTATCAGACATTTGAAAAAAGTTGTATCTGCTTCTGAAAGTTATGTGATTTCTGTGCCTTTTACTACAGGCTTGTGGATAAGATTAATCGCTCAATTGGTCAAGATCCTAACTCAAAGTCCTTGATTGGAGTGCTGGATATCTATGGTTTTGAGAGTTTCAAGACAAACAGGTGCTTAACCGGTATGCCTTTTGTTTTTCATTTGTTGGCCAGAAATTGGTTTTGACATGTTTTTAATGTCTCAAGAACTTGCATTGAGGTTTAAAACTTGACATGCTTTATCAATCTTAATTTAGTTGAACTTGTATCTTTTGAAACAGTTTGGTCTTGATTCATGAGGTATACTCACTCTCCTGAACAACACTTCCTTTTAACTTTTTACATTATTAACCATGTTGGGATAGTTTTAGTTTGTGTTTCAGAACGAGTTTACTTATGCATTGATCCTGTGTTTGAATTAAGATGCTAGCAAGATAGCAAGAAACTTGATTTCATCTTATTTCTTCTCTAAATTATCATGGTACCATGTGTTCTTTTATAAACTTAATGACTTTGCTTCCTTGATTCACGACTCTGCTAATGTCTAGTAAGCATTTTAGCTTTCCCGGTATAGTATTTTAATCACTTATGCGGGTACTTGCTTGTTGTGCTTACTTTCTTCCGGGTTTCACAGCTTTGAGCAGTTTTGCATCAATTTGACAAATGAGAAACTTCAGCAGCACTTCAACCAGGTTAGTGTTTAAAAGGTGCCTTTGGATTATTTTCATATCTTCTGTCCATCTATGGTGCAATAGTTTTTTATGCATAAAATATTTTGCACGACAGCATGTTTTCAAAATGGAGCAAGAAGAATATACAAAAGAAGAAATTGATTGGAGCTACATTGAGTTTGTCGACAATCAAGATATTCTAGATCTCATTGAAAAGGTTTGTTATCTTACACTGCTTAGGATTCATTTTCACACTTTCACATTAGCATCTTTCCTTATATATTATGTTCAATGTTCTATTCTGTCATATGATGTTAATTATTTGTCTACTTGTTTCTTGCATTTTTTATTATTTAATCATCCTTGAGTACAAACCATGTACAGTTCAGGCGCCCTTGATTGTGAATATTTTATCTTATGATATTGTATCTTTTCCATTTTTCCTGACCTCTACTCCATATATTTGGTTGTGAACCTCTGAATAGACGTTGGCAAAATGTAGTTGTACTTCATGTAGAAGAATCCATAAATTACAACTGTACGTATAATTAGATGATGCAAACTATTTATGTTAACATGTGAGTGCATCCAAATTGTTTTAAATGCAGTGCATCATTTTTATAATAATTAATTTTCTTTTATGCAAAATTTCAGAAACCGGGTGGCATAATTGCTCTTCTGGATGAAGCATGGTAAGTGCATGCTACTTCTAGATGTGTGGCCTATTTCAACCACATAACCCTTTTTTGCTTCAATTTTTTATAGTTAGATTGGCTTTTTTTTGCAGCATGTTTCCAAGATCAACACATGAAACATTTGCTCAAAAACTCTACCAGACGTTTAAAAACCACAAACGTTTCAACAAGCCAAAATTAGCTCGGAGTGACTTCACGATTTGCCATTATGCTGGTGATGTAAGTATCCCTCATGAGTTGGGAGAATTATTGAATTGCTCAGGAGAAAGAGCTAAGAAGCTTCAAAGTTAATGTGTGACCAAACAATACAAATTCTTTCAGGTCACTTATCAAACTGAATTGTTCCTGGACAAGAACAAGGATTATGTTGTTGCTGAGCATCAGGCACTTTTGAGTGCTTCAGAATGTCCCTTTGTGTCGAGTTTGTTTCCACAATTAGAGGATTCCTCCAAATCTTCAAAATTCTCTTCCATTGGTTCTCGTTTCAAGGTTTGGTGGCTTTCCACTTTTTAAAGCACTTGTTTTTTTAATTAATATTCTTGATCATGAAGTCATTTTCTATGTTATACAGACACAATTGCAAGAACTGCTTCATACTCTAAGTTCCACAGAGCCTCATTACATTCGCTGTGTAAAGCCCAATAATCTTCTCAAGCCAGCAATTTTTGAGAACAAAAATGTTCTTCAACAACTGCGATGTGGGGTATGATTGCTAACATCCTACTAATTTCTGTGTTCCCGCCCTGCATTTTCTCATCGGTTTTGTAGTTAATATAACCTGATTTTTTGTTGTTGGTAATACTAATTTTAGGGAGTTATGGAGGCTATTAGGATAAGTATGGCTGGATATCCTACGAGAAAACCATTTGATGAATTTGTGGACAGATTTGGAATCCTTGCCCCTGAAGTTTTGGATGGGAGGTATACTAGTAGTAATCACTTTAGTTGTTTGCTATTACACCAATTCATGAAGATCTGGTTTCATTTATGTTGTTTTATGTCAGCTCTGATGAAGTCACTGCTTGCAAGAGGCTTTTGGAGAAGGTGGGACTCGATGGCTATCAGGTGCGGATAGTTAAATTTTCATTTATGGTTGAAGCTAAATTTTATAAGTAATGTGGCCCTTGACTTCTATATTAATTGGGCATAGTCACTATAGCAATAACTAGGTAATGGAGCGTATTAACTGTACACATGGCCTTGAGCTGGCTTTATTTTTCATTTCGAATTACTTAAAATCCTACGTAATTTCATAGCAATCAAAAATGACATTTGAGCTATGTTTTGTCATTTCAAAGTATCTGAATCCCTACTTCGATATTTGAGCTTATTTGATTCCTTACTGAGAAGTTTGACATATGTGCTTAAGCAAAGAAAGAGAAACAAAAAAGGAAACTTTGAAAACTGAAGAATCTGTCACAAGTCTACCAATTGGATGTACCTCATTGATGGGACTTTGGGCCTAAACAAGGCCTGATTGCAAATAAACTTCTGGCTAAAAACTGTGCACTTTCAGTTTTGCTGTCGCAAATAGCTAAACTTAGATGTGTGTACATATTGTCTTGCGGTTGGTGTTTCGATACTCAACTTACTATTTCATTTTATCCTTGTAGATTGGTAAAACAAAGGTATTTCTAAGGGCTGGTCAGATGGCGGAGTTGGATGCTCGTAGAAGTGAGGTCTTAGGAAGATCAGCCTGCATTATTCAGAGGAAAGTTCGTTCTTATTTGGGACGCAGAGGCTTTATCTCGCTCCGCCTCTCTGCTTTACACATTCAGGCTGTATGCAGAGGTACTTCTGATAAAAGACATGCTATCGCCCATATTATCCTTATCAGTTAGCTGAATAGTCTAATCAATTGGAGTGCTAAGAATATTATTTAATTCCAATGAGTAATTTCTTGTGCTTATTACAGGACAACTTGCTCGAAACGATTATGAGAGCGTGCGGAGAGAAGCTGCCTGTTTGAGGATTCAAAGAGACTTGCGCATGTATCTTGCTAGGAAAGCTTACACAGAATCCTGTTCAGCTGCTCATTCCATTCAAACTGGTATGCGTGGGATGGCTGCTCGTACGGAGCTACGCTTCAGAAGGCAGACGCAAGCTGCAATCATGATTCAGGTAAAGCATTATTTGATGCATGCTTATATGCCCTTTTCTATATTGCTCTTTGTAGCTGAAATTATTTGATCCTCCTGCTACTTGTGAAATAACGGTTAATCTATATATCTCAGAGTCAATGCCGCAAATACTTAGCTCGATTGCATTACACAAGGATGAGGAAAGGAGCAATCAAAATACAATGTGCTTGGCGAGGAAAAGTTGCTCGTAAAGAACTACGAAAGCTCAAGATGGTGACCTTTTCTTTCTCTGTCATGTTTTCTTTTTCACTAGATAGCCACACACAATTATTTACAGAAAAGTGTTAAGGAAAAGAGGAGTTCATAATCAAGAGGGAACTTCCCTTTCCTGTCTAAAGCCTGCCAGCTGCCATATACCTGAACGACACAAACCCTTATTACTTGAATAGGAAAACTTGTTCACTTCCTTATTATAGAGGGTTTCTGAAGTGGAGGCTATAGGTTTACTGGAGGGAAGGAGCTTGCGCCAATTTCTTTTATTCATATTACTTGTTTCATATATGTTAAGAGACTCACATATTTCCCATCTTTCTAATTGAAAATGACGGCATGTGTCGTGTGATCCTTTGACACTATAGTTCTAAAAAATTCCAATTGTTTTTACTGGGTATGAGTTGTTATTTTACCAATCTCAACTATGGTGGGAGCCTCATGTAGTGGGCTGCCCTTTTTTATGATGACTTGTTTACATTTAATTTTACGAGATTGAATTATTGGCTAAATTGCAAACTATTGTACATGACTGCTACTGTTGAATTGCAAATCATGTCTTTTATGTTTTTGTTGTCCTTTCCTTTGCATACCATAACATCTAGAGGTCCTTTTTTTTTCCTGTCTTTTATTTTCAGGCTGCTAGAGAAACTGGAGCTCTCCAAGCTGCCAAAAACAAATTGGAAAAGCAGGTTGAAGAACTAACATGGAGATTACAACTTGAGAAGCGGATGAGGGTTAGTATAATACTAGTTTGCGTATTATTTTCTCTGTACAGACATGCAACTAAATCCATTAACTATTATGGAAGTCTCTGTATTTCCTTTATTTTGGATGTGAAAAAGGAGTCATACTTTTAACAATCTTGGATAGGAAATAGCAGCTCTGTGGTATGTTGTGAACTTCACTTTTAATCTGTGTCATAATGTACTCAAACAGAAAAGGACCTTGTTTCCGTAATAGAATCCCGCCAAAATTAGGATTCATGATTGATGAACTCAAGTTTAGGTCATAGTCGGGCATCTTTCCTTTTTTTCTTTTTCCTAATTTTTTTAAATTAAAAAAATTATGTTTATCATTTCCAGTACATTAGTTTGGATGAATGTTATATATAGTGATTCTTACTGTGTAACTTATGCATTCATGTCTCTTTGTAGGCTGATGTAGAAGAGGCTAAAACCCAAGAAAATGCTAAGCTTCAGTCGGCTTTGCAAGAGATGCAACTTCAGGTTAAAGAAACTAAAGAAATGCTCCTGAAGGAGCGCGAAGCTGTCAAATCAGTGGTAGAGAAAGTGCCTGTTATACAGGAGGTTCCCGTTGTTGACAATGCAATGCTAGAGAAACTTACAAGTGAAAATGAAAAACTTAAGGTGTGAATATTCTAATATAGGATCTACATGTTGCTGTAGCATTCTTACTGTACTGATTGGAAAATAACTCTTGAATGTGCTCTTAGCTTGTGCAAACATAGTTTTGCGTATCTGTTTCCTAATGTTGTTACTCTTGATGTATTATTTTGTAGGCAATGGTCAGTTCGCTAGAAAAGAAAGTTGATGAAACAGAGAAGAAATTCGAAGAGACGAGCAAGATTAGTGAAGAACGGTTGAAGCAAGCTTTGGACGCAGAATCAAAATTGATACAGTTGAAGACTTCTATGCAGAGGTTATTGTTGTCTTTAACTACTTATGCCACATTGACAAATAATTGTGATGGGTATTTTCAATGCACATATATTTAGTTACTTTGGGAATTGGATTTCTGAGTGCATATTGGTCAATTGGTTGCCATTCAGACTTATTTCTTTCTCGCATTGTTCTTTTTTCCCCCCTATTATTGTGATTCACTGTTTTTTTCATTGACAGACTTGAAGAGAAGGTATTGGACATGGAGTCGGAGAACAAAATTCTTCGGCAGAATGCCCTGATGAATACACCTGTTAAAAAGATGTCTGAGCATTTACTCTCCCCAGATACTGAGGTATAAACTGAAGTTTTATTCCTTGTCTCTCCCCCAGTCCTCTTTTCTTTTGATGAAATTTCATTTTACTTAATTCTTTATTTACTCGACCCCTTTATTTGCAGAGTTTGGAAAATGGACATCATACAAGTGAAGAGATTAAAGTCCAAGTAATTTGACCTACCCCCAACTTTCCATCTTTTATGTTTTCAATAGTATCACATCGTACAGTACACTAATGAGTTTTTGTGTATTTAAGAGTGAACTACCTCCGCTGGAACCACAGTATGCAACACCGGTAAAGAAGCTTGGCACAGAATCTGATAGCAAGTTGACTAGATCTATGGTTGAACGGCAACATGTATGTTCTCACAAATCATATATGTTTTATCGTTATGCTTCTGTTTTGGTGCAAGGTAGGTTGAATTGTTTTGACATTATAATTTTGCCTTGCCGCAGGAAAATGTCGATGCTCTTATAAACTGTGTTATGAATAATATTGGTTTTAGTCATGGAAAGCCTGTTGCAGCAATTACCATTTACAAATGTCTTCTCAACTGGAAATCTTTTGAAGCAGAAAGAACTAGTGTTTTTGATCGTCTTATCCAAATGATCGGTTCTGCAATTGAGGTATAGCCAATATCTCCTTTCCCGCCCTTTATAGTATGTTCACAAGACAATAGTACTTGCTATAACTCAGTTTATTTTGGTTTGAGCTTTGAAGATAATCAAGATTTTAATTTATCTTCTTTGTTTCAGAATCAAGATGACAATGATCATATGGCTTATTGGTTATCAACTACCTCTTCATTATTGTTCCTGCTTCAACGAAGCATGAAGGGTGCTGGTGCAAGTGGTGCAACTCCACAGCGGAAACTACCTCCAACATCCCTCTTTGGGAGGATGACCATGGTATCACAACATTGATTGAACTTTTTTTTCCCTACGAAGACTAATTTTGATTGTGATTTTGGTTACTTTAAATTTCAAACCCTTCTTTGCGTTATGAAACATCGTATGGTGATTTCCAGGGCTTCCGGTCATCTCCTTCATCTGCTCACCTTGCTGCTCCCCTTGATGTTGTACGCCAAGTAGAGGCGAAGTACCCAGCTTTGCTTTTCAAGCAGCAGCTCACGGCATATGTGGAAAAAATTTACGGGATCATTAGGGACAACTTGAAGAAGGAGTTGGCATCATTTCTTACCTTATGCATCCAGGTTCAATCAAGTTACTTTACCCTATCTATCTGTTTAGGACTGGTATTTATTTGAAATTCTTGATTTGAGTCAAATTTAGTGTTTGGTCCATGAATTTGGATTTGGATTTGGCTCCAATTCAATAAAATTTCATATATGCTTATAGATGAAACTTAAATTACATATTTAAAATCAAATCCTCACATTTAAAATTGGCCAGTTGTCCTATAAGATGTGGCTAATGTAATTAACTTGTATGTTTAATTAGGCACCGAGAACCTCCAAGGGAAATGCATTGAGGTCCGGGCGGTCGTTTGGCAAAGATGCTCCAACAAGTCACTGGCAGAGCATCATTGAGAGCCTCAACAACCTTCTCTGTACATTGAAAGAAAATTTTGTATGGAATTTCATTCTGATTTTTCCTTTCAATAATATTACTATAATCTCAACGAGCCCATTACTATCCGTGACCTTATTTAGGCATCCAGAAATGAATGTTGCTATTGTTTTCGATTTTTAGGTTCCTCCAATTCTTGTTCAGAAAATTTACACGCAAACATTCTCATACATCAATGTTCAACTATTTAACAGGTAATTAGTTAATTCATTCTCGTTTTTTCATCGTTTTATCCTGAACTGTTGGTTAAATGGGAATTTGTTTCCGCTTTCCAGTCTCCTCCTACGTCGTGAATGTTGTACATTTAGCAATGGGGAATATGTGAAAGCTGGCTTAGCCGAGTTGGAGCTTTGGTGCTGCCAAGCAAAAGAAGAGGTTTTCATTTTTTTTCCTTTTCGAATAGCTAGTATTTATACAGTGAATCTTTTTTATCCTGCACGACGTCTATTTGTATGTAGTTTCCTGATTTTGTTCTTCATTCTCCTTGGATTGCAGTATGCAGGCCAGTCTTGGGATGAACTTAAGCACATAAGACAAGCTGTCGGGTTCTTGGTATGTCAAACATGGTTAATTTGTAAATACAATATTTTCCAATGGCGACAATCAAGTCTGTACCTGCTCATTCTATTTTTCTTGTGGAATCCTCCCTTATATTTATTCTTACCTGGTTATCTGAGTGCTTAATTATTAAGATTTGTTGATACTCCAATCATGAAGTAATCTGAGAACTGAAGAATGTATTTGAAACCCGTCTAATTGCTCTGTTTCATGTGTCTACTAGAGCTGTCAATTAACTTATCTGTTTCCGTCCACAGTGTATACATCAGAAGTACAGAATTTCATATGACGAAATCACCAATGATCTGTGCCCGGTATCTCTCTCTCTCTCTCTCTCTGTTCATGTGCATATGAATTGACAAATATTTTAGTCATGGACAATGATCCCAACACGTAATATGTTCCGAGTCTCTCTCTCTGTGACATCAATTCTTGATTTCTTCAGATCCTGAGTGTTCAACAACTATATAGAATATGCACGCTCTACTGGGACGACAATTATAATACTAGAAGTGTTTCTGGAAATGTAAGAGTTCAGATAACCTTTTTTTTTTTTTT
>JAYMTE010001367.1:0-13565 GCA_036897545.1 Pelargonium fulgidum
CTCTAGTTTCGAAATTGAACATAAAAAAATTAATCGACAAAACAACTCATTAGGTTACAATAGGATTACGATATTCACATGCTCATATTAAGTTTTATTTTTTTAACAATACATACGTAAATACGCTTTTTAATAATTAACATTATGAAATTATGTTTAATTAAGGAGTTATTATTATTATTCTTGTTGTTTGATTATAATATACGATATGTAAGTTGAAATTATTAAAAGTAAAAAATTGGTGTAACACATTTTTACTTTAGTATGATTATAATAATAAAGTTTTAATTTTACATGAAAAAAAAGTTTTCAGCCTGGGATAAATTTTTGTTCCAATTTTATACCAAACACATAACATGGAATCATCATTCTGCTAAGAAAAGCATTTTGGCTGGAATGCTTATTTCATTCCATTTCGTTACTGCGTACCAAACGTAGCCTTAAAGTATAAGCAATAAATTAAGAGTTGGTTACCAAGTAGGATTGTCCAAGTAATAGTTCATTACCTGTCACCTACATTGTTAAGATATATTACCACACTTCTTCTTCTTCATATCTAACAAAATAATAGTCTTTTTTGTCCATGTCATCATTGAACCATATCATCGTAACGTTTGACTAGGAACAATTTAAGAACAACTAATTATTCTAAGGTCATGTAAACAATGAATAATTAACATAAGCAAATTGTTTATGTAAAGTGAAAGGTGTCAATATCTTTTATTAATTATTAAACATGAAGAATGGTACTTTTATACAATCATCAAAATGATTATAGTTTATTGTATTACCCAACATATCCAAGACCCTAAAGTTGAAATATACCCCCAACTTGAACATGTCTCGCATGTGACAAATTTAACCCCACTAAAAATAAAGGACTAAAAATAAATCATATGTGTTATGAAATAATACGATAAGTAATGAAAGACAGAAATTGGGAGAGAAGAATAATGTTATTCGTATATTAGTTTGTACAATAGTTGACCCTTTATATAGAGTAGCAAGTTACATAGGAATAGGAAATACAAGATAATAGGAAACTATATTATTAGGTAATACTTCTTCTCCAAGTAACGTCGGGTTGTAAACTCATTCTCCAAGTAACGTGTCGGGTCTTGCTCGTGTAAATGGACATCTATTAATAATATTCATAACAATATGTGCATAATTATATATGACATTGTGAAGATGCTATCAATTTTGAACCAACATAAAAGCTTGAAACAAGAGTTTCATAGCTAGCTGAACTTGAACCAAGAACAAACCATACTAGTATGATTTTGCATGGAAAGAGTGTTTGCAAGTGTCTATAGCATTTCTCTTGGCAACACTATGTCAAATTAAAGGAGCAGTTTTTCTAAATTTTGAATTGGAGGATCATTACATTTTGAGCCAAATTTGTTTCTCTTAAGTTTTTGGATGGATTGTGGGGGTTGGGAATACTATTTAGGCCAATAATTCAACAAAGTGGTTGAGACTTGAGATTGCAATTGAGTATTTACCTTGGAAAATATCTCCCTAGCTACAATAAAAATAAACACACATACTAATAAATATGTATGAAAATAATTAAGAAGAGAAAAACTTGACACCATAGTAGAGATCATATGTTAATGAAGTTTACAAATTTTGGCACTTGTAATTTTTTTTAATCTTTCTAACAAGTGCCTAGCATCTTATATTCACTTCATTTTTCATTGAATTTTTCAATAAGAAAATGTGTATCCGTTAAAAGTAAAGACGAATCTTGTAAGTGTAAAGTGGGAACACCTGTTTTTTTTTTTTTTTTTTCAAAAAGTATAAATACATCTTATATATTTTTTTCTCTAAAATTTTCACATTAAAATGTTCAACCTATTTGATGAAATTTTAATTATGGTTATCACAAGAAATTTGATTTTTCCCAAATAATTTGATAATTTTTTATTCCAAAGAATTAGGAGGCTATCCTATTATAAGATCAAGCATGTCCATCTCAAGGAGAGTTTTTTTTTTTTTTTTTTTTTTTTTTTTTTTTTTTGAAGGGATCTCAAGGAGAGTTTATATTGCTACTAAGAATATTTACAACAAAGTTAAAAATATGGTATATGGTTATTTTAATAGTAAAAATAACTGGCTCTACAATTGTCCCCAAAAAAGGCTTACAAGAAAAGGTGAGATCATGAGAGGTCCCATTGAAATTGACAAGAATGTTCATATCTTACCTTCAAAATTCTGCAACACCATCATGCACAAAATAGCATATGTATATTTTTTTGTTACCACAAATTAACATATTGTTATTTTTTTATTTTTTAGAAGAACATATTGTTATTTGATCAAAAGGGTACATTAATAATAAAAAAAAACATTAATTGATCTCAAGTTTACACTAACCACTTACAAATTATAGTTCTTCTCGTTCATTTATTCAAACTTTTGTCTGCATCAAATATATATAACTATAAATTTAAAGAATTATATACATAAACTAAAATATGGAACGCATATATTCTTTTATTTATTTTTGATGTGACGGTTAGCTTAAGAATACTTACATGTTGAATCATAATTGATGAGATTTTGACAAATAATAACATATGAGATAAGTGGTCTCATCCAAACAAAAATTATGTAACAAATTTAATATTATTGTTGATAATGAGTTCCAAATCAAGAGAGATGTTTTACCAAATAAATATATGTTAGTTAATCAAACATATTCATTAACCTTATATCAAAGATTTTGGGGTAAATATCTATGGTGGAAGATTTTGAAATAAATATATCATATATTAAATGACAACATATATTTTTTATAGAAAGCCATCTACCCAACCACTAATGATCTAATAAGCAAGAAAGAAAAAAAAAAAAGCAAACACTTTTTTTTCCAACAAATGTTTCATGTGTACTTGATATATACATGTAAAATGATAATCGTTTGTAACTCCAAATGTATATAAATTTGTATAAATTCAAAGATAATTATTTAATAGTAGTACATGTAAAACACATAAACAAATTGTACACACATATGCTTTTGAAGAGAACAATAATTGGTCTTGTTGTTCTATTCTTGCCGTCAATATCGATCAGTTGATCGTTTTTATTAGGATTTAATATCAAAATTAATTACTCATGTTACGGTATTTGATTTTATATCATATATGCTCTTAATGAAGTATGTAATACGACATTGATTTAAATTTTTTAATAAACTAATATTTCTTTAAAAAAATATGCTATATTAAATGAAAAATATACAATTCTACTAAAATGTCATTTATACCATGACCACATAATTAATCTAAACAAGAAAAGAAAAATATAACTACATATTCTTTCTGTAAAAGTTGAATTTCAGTTCTCATACATTTTATATCCCATATGGTGATTTTAATGATGAGTCAAAGACTTGGTGATTTTTTCTTTCTTCCAAATAACATACTATATACTGGTGATTTTAAGAGAAATGGAAATAAATCCTAAAATAAATATGATAATATTCACTCATCCTTTACCCATCTATCAACATAAATTAAAATCTGGTTTTTCCTTAAAACGCAAATTACATTAGCATAAAGATATCAAATCAAAATGAAATAATTATGTTGACATAATCTTAATTGTTATCAAGATCTAATCAATAGTTTTATGATATAGTTGGAGTTAAAATTTTGAGTGAGATATAGATCTAAAATTTTACGTGTTAAATACGAAAAAAAAAAAATTCTCCGAGCTCGATGTCATTTAATTTGTTGAACTATTTATTTGTCATAACTAACCTAAAACAAAATCTAATTATCGTTAATCAATACCTCAACGGAATAGTCCATAGCTCATTATATTAGGAGCCAACAAATTAGACTTAATATGTATATTCTCATCATATAAAGCGAAGTCATTCAATTTTTTGTTTAAATATTTCTTAAAAGAATACGAGTCAAGTAATATAAATACAAATACTTTGCACGTAAAACTCAAATGTGATTCAATCCATTAACAAAATCTTACAACTTTTTCAAGTCTAATTAGACATTATCAACTTCAGTTCGGTCCGTAATTTGAAATTGCCTCCTCTAATCTTATTTAAGGTTGGTAATAAAGGACTCAAGTCTTTGGGACCTAAATTTGTCACAAAAGTAAAGGGTTCATGTCCTTATTATGGTCCCAAGGTTCTATGTAGAATCAAGAAAAAATGGCATATTTGATTGGTTGTGAATTCCATGCACATCATGAAAGGGGCCCACATACATGCAATAGAGATGGGTCCCACATAGGGTGGGGTCCAAAATATGTCCTAAAATAGACCCAATATGCAACCAAGTGAGACCAAACAAGTTAATATGGTATTGCCCAACCATGCTGTCCCTTTGCTCCTTATAGAAACTCTTCAACAAAACAAAACAAAAAAAATGAAATTGTTTTAGTGAGAGAAAGTAGAGAGAGACAATCCACTCATGGTCATGGGAGTCGGTCTAGGAAACAAATGAGGAGGAGAGTGGAGCGAGGATTTGGCCGAAAAACCAGACACCAAAATATATTATTCACACTGCTTAGATTTGCATGGGTTGGTTTGAATTTTGAAACATTGATAAAAAAATAAAAGGAAACAAATATTATAATTCAACAACAACAAAAACCCACACAAAAAGATTCAATTTTTATTGCCAGTTTTGGAATTTTTGTACGTTTTTTTGGTTTCCCAAAAAATTTTAATTTTAATTTTTTTCTTCTCTTCTCCTTATATGATCTGTCTCTCAGACAGGCAAAACTGAGTTTGAGAAAAATCCGAAACTTCTCAGATACTTTTTCCTCTACACACACTGGTTCTCAAAATTCTGGCTGAAAAGTTGGGTTTGTTCTTGCTACCGATCCTGGCTCCTTAACCTGCGAGATTTTGGGTAATCTTTTCTCTTTTTTAACTTGGATTTTGATCTTCTTCAAATACCCATTTTCTGGATTTTGTTTTTCTTGAATCCCAAGTTCTGGGTTCTCTAGATTTCCACATTTCTGTATCTGGGTTTGCTTTGAATTTTGGTTTTTTGATTGTGTTGTGTTTGTTGGATGGCCTGAGAGAGAAGAACAAGAGGTGGGTTGGGTTAAGATATAGAAAAGATTTGGCCTTTTGGGCTTATTGGCACATAATTTTCATATTTCATATTTCCAAATCATTTTGTGCATGTGATGTGGTTGGTCTGAGATCAATCTGTTGAGGAATTTGGGTTTGTGGGTATGTGTCCTATAGTTTGATGGAAGGTAACAAAAATGGCTCAGGAAGAGCAGAGCCAAAAGTGCAGCAATAGTAGCAGTGGTGGTGGTGTGTCCAGTATTGGGAGATCTTCCAAAAAGGCAAAACAAAAAAAAGTGCCACAGAGAGGACTAGGTGTGGCTCAGCTTGAGAAAATCAGACTTGAGGAACAACAAAAAAAAGATGTAGCTGTTGTTGTTGGTGCCTCTTCAATCTTCCCTTGCCCATCTTCCACCTTATCAGCTACAAAGTCTTCGTTTTTATCAGTGACACCTCCAAATTTCCATCATTCCAATCAATATCCCTCTTCTTCCATCACATTCCCTCATCCACCCACTGATCTATCTTCTCCAAATTCTCTGTTTAGACCTCCTCCATTGGTCCAAAACATTGATGCTTCACATTCGAGCACTGTTCCATTGCCCAATTCTCTAGGATGGCCCCCCATTCCGCCTCCCGGGCATGGCAGTGTTCCCAAGTTGTGGAATTCTTGTGACTACACCCTTGAGAAGGAGAATTCCGGGGTGGATCCTGGATTGGCATTCCGGTCGAATTTGAGTTTGCCTTATGAATCACACCCTATGTGGTCTCAGCACTGTTTGATGGCAAGATCACAACCTTTTCAGGAACCTTCTTCAATGGTAATTAACACATCTATATGCTTGTTTTGTTTTTTCCTTGACTTCTGTTTTGATTGTTACGGATAGTTATTGTTTTTGTTTGAAATTGAGGGCTGGTTCGGTTTGTGGAACTTGTAGGTGAATGTCTCATCAGCACCTTCATCATCATCTGTACTAAATTTTCGGATGGAGCCCCCTTCAAACCAAAGCTATTATGGCAATTACAGACCGATGTGGCCTGATGAAGAGAAGGTATATTCAATTCACATTGTTCATCTTCATATTTTGGCTAGTAAATTCTTCCCTTTTAAGTTGGAACTGAAAAATATTGCGACTGAGATTGTGTTAATTGTTGGAAATCTGTTCATTTATAGTTCTTTTTTGGGTTAAATTAAGTGAAATGCCCTTTTTGTTGAGTGTTAGTGGACATTGCAACTTGAGAATTGTATATGTTATCGAGATCTTTTTGTATCTATTCTCTGAGTTTGGATTTACTACGGTTTCTTGGCCTTGAATAAGTTCTCTAGAAATTTAGACTTCTTATTGGTGTAACTTTGTATGAGAAAATTATTTCATGTAATGGAATTCAAGGAAATTCCAACATAAGAATTGTCGACGTTGAAGAGACCTTTGGTATCTTTTCTTTTAGCGAATGTCATGGTACTTTGGATTTGCATGGTTTTCTAAAAAAATTGACTTCTTATTGGTGTATCTGGTTGAAATGTAGTATAGATGGTTGGCATGAAAAGGCCATATCCATTCTCTCTGGAAAATCCACCAGGCCCGTCCTTTCACTGCAAACTTCCCACCATTGCGCATCCCATATTGGATGAATCAGCTTCATGTGGCAATGGAGGAGCTTTTAACTTGGAACCTGGCCACCCAATTTTCAGGTTTTGCTTCACTCAAGGCTCTTAGTGCTTGTCTAGTTATGATGGTACACATGTTATTTAATTATCTTGTGTTTCTTGCATCATTTTCAGAGAGGGCCCAGCTTCATGCTCCACTTCCATGTCTCAGCTCAACTCAACCAAGAAAATGAAAGACAATGGAGTCTTTGGTGGAGACTTTCTCACACTAGGCCCTCCTACGTCAACAAGTAACACATCAAAATTCAAGCAGCCTTCGGGTTATCTTCGTGAGCTTCCTGATTTCGATTCTCTGCCTTACCAAGTAAGACTAAACAGAAAAACAATCCTTACCCATTATTCGAATATCAAGCTATTTTGCAATGGTTTTGACAAGCTATCTTTTTTCACGCCTGTTTCTAATAGGGAAGTGCAGAGGATCCAATGTTTCAGACAGGACCGAGCGCATGGAATCATCATCAACAACCGGCGTTTTACAGCTTCCTTCCCCCAGCAAAGGTACAAACTGGCCAAGAAACAACCTCTATTAACTATTGTAATGGTGAAGTAGGAGGAGAAACAATTGATCTCAATCTAAAATTGTAAATGGCTATAGCCCTATAGCGGTATAGCCCATTTCTCAGTGTCTCTTGTCAATGAGATGTGAGAGGATCATACTAGGAATCTGATGTTAATTTCAAGTTTATTATGTAAGCTAGCTGAAGCTTGAGTGTGTGAAAGAGACGTAAAATCTTGGCCATGTGAAGGCAAGATGGTGAGTAGAGAAATTAAGATAGAGAAATGTAGATTTGTTTGTTTGATGAAGCCAAAGTTTGGTGATTGTTTTGTGGGCATTTGGGTTTTGTTGTTGTTGCTGTTGTTTGAGTTCTAATTGTTTGGTTGGTGGATGAGTGAGGCAGTACTTGATTGGTAACAAACTTTTGCATGTGGATTGTAGGATCTGATTGTGCTTTGTCTTGTCTTGTTTGTGTGGGGTCTTTGGGATCTGAGTACCTTCATTACATAGTTGGAGATGTGTGACCACACAACAAGGATATGCCCCACTGGCCACTTGTGTTGTGGGCTTATTTGAATTTCATTTTATATCGCACTGTAAAATATGGTCATTTCCATTTTTACTTTTGTGGTTTTGTTCTTAAAATAGGTTGGACTTGGTCAAGACCAAGTACTTGATTTTATATGAGATGCAACTTTTCATGGAGTTGAAATGACTCACTTGAGTTTTGGTGCTTGTTTTGAAACATACATGTCCAAAAGTTGATTAGGAATTAGTTGGAAAATGAGTTCGGAAAAATATATTGAGAATTTAGAATGTGTGGTATATAAGTGATTTTTTTTTTCCTTCCTCTCATCCCTTTGTTCAAGAACAAGAAATAAACTTGAAGCTCCTTCTAGAGGAAAAGGAAAAGGAAAACTCAACACTAACTTATCCTCATGGGAATATTATATTTACTTTCTATCCGGTTATAATATATTTTTTAGGAATTAATTCAACATTCTTTTGATGCAGATATGTTTGACAAAATTAAGTATTTGATTACTTATATTATCTTCGTTTTATTATAAATACAAATTTAGAGTTTTTCACACAAATTAAGAAGTCATATAAAATTTTATTTAACCTTACATCATTGTTTGTGCACTCATTAATTATTGTCATAGTAGTATTTTGAAAAAAAAATTATTTACTTAAACGAGAAGTAGTAGTTATAAGTATAACCAAGGCTGAATTAATCCCGAAGGCGATGCACATTTTGAGTCCATGCCAATGTTTTGAAAATCATGCCAAATCCTAAAACTATAGTCATTATTGTATTTTCTGCATATTCTGTTTTCCTATAAACAGTCCATTATACATACTTGTGCAAAACTTCAAGGACTCACTTGTTCCACAGAAGAAGATGCTCAAATATAGGCACAGTTGCTTTCAACTTCATATTTGGAAACCTCACTGCACTTCCTTGATGTGCTTATTTGCAACCTATTGCTTCTCTTATTATTGTGAATTTGTAAATTAACTAATGACAAAGATAGAATCAGAGTCAACCTGTTGTGGGCAGAGGAAATATTTGGCAAGGTTGTTGTCTTGTGATTATGGTATCATGGTTCAAATATAAAGAAAACGAGATTTATAAAAAGACAGACTTCGCACATGAAAGTGACATCCAGAACAAAGGCGAGAATGGACAGCAAAGAATGTAACGACCCAAATGTGACTCCTCACGACATCTTATGAGTGAACTTTGTCATCTGGTATGCTCATATAGTCATGAAATGAACGTTGATTGGTGATGTATTCATTTGATGAATGTGGCAAGAAATTGGGAAAAGGTTCGTGCACCAAAAATTATACGAAAACATCATCACCATCCTTGATGTAGTCTCACTATATTTATATGAAATGTGATCAGTCTGGTAAGTTACAAAGAAAAGGAAAGAAGAAAAAACAGGAAGATTACAGAAAGTTAGCAGCAAAATGTTCCCTACGATCAGCGTCTAACTTCCATGAACTATGACCAGCCCAAAACGTAATCAAGAACATAAACAAGTGCCAAAGAAAACGGATAAAGGAGGAAAGCAAGTGAACATGTCCAGACAGGGAACGTTGTTCGGAAGCTGGCAAAAGCTCCCATCACAACGCACACAATCAGGATAACGAGTACCTCAGCAGAGAAGTCCCATGTTAATCCCCGAACGTAGACAAGGGCTAAGAAAACTGATAGGCAAAGGATATTGTTCATGGTCACTGCACCATACAACTGCATCAAGAAAAGCATATGTTAAAGATTTTTTCACACTTATTAAAATACGTGCACCATACAACTGACACTATTATATGTGCTTTGACTATGATTGTAACCTCCCAAATTAAGCAACACTCTTACAAAAGCATGTCTTTACAATGATAAAATATAATGTTAATATCAAGCCTTCAACAATGAGCTTAACTTTTTAGTGAAGTTGGCCTTTTAAGTGGTATTTGTGCTTTGTAGACCTAGGTCACACATTGGCAAGAAAAAGACCTGTGCATGGACTACGTGCAAAGCTAATACAATACTACAAACGAAAAAAAAAAAAAGAAAAGAAAAGAGGGACGGATATGGAACAAACCTCCGAAAATGTTAACGAGGAAGTCCTCAGCTTCTTACGGCTAGAAAAGATAATTGCCGACACTGATTCACTAGAGTTGGTAGCCAAAGGTAGAGCGATGAAAGAGATGAAGAAAGTTGGAATACTTGTGGCATCTGAAAAATTGTCAACAGCATCGACCAGGGGATCTGCAAATGCAGCCGCAATAATAGTTCCCAGTATCAGAAACAATACTGCTTTAATGGTGGTCCGCCTGGGATTTTCAACACCTTCAACAATCTCATCGCTTTGATCTTGCAGTTGCACCCCCAATAGAGCATGTTCTTGCTTTGTTTGCTGCACATAATACAAAATTAAAGACGTTAAAATACAAACGATGAAATGAGGCAGATCAGGAAACCATTGATTCAAAAACAACATACTTGATGGAAGTTAGTTAAAAACTTCGATGTTCGGTGACCAGTTTCACCAGTAATATCCCCCGACCGCTTTGCTTCTTTGATCCACTTGGAGATACCGTTAAAAAACTCTCCCTTGTCGACTTGAGAATCTTCGGACTTATCGAAATCATTCATCAGCTTCTCCACAGCATCATCCCTGTCGAAGTCTATCTCTTCAAAACGGATTCCAACAATGAGTGCTTTTAATTCAGCATCTGAAAGATACCCGTCATTATTCTCGTCAATTGAATCGAACAGCCTGCACGTACATCAGTGAAGTGAGCAATTTCAATGTCATATAAGTAACACTGTTTCTTTCTTCATATACGGTGTACAAAAACCAAAACTGACTTGTCAATGACATCTCTGTTAGGTTCACCATCATCAGTAAGGAGCTTTCCGATAGCACGTTTCTTCAGATGTTGCAAAATTCCTGATATAACATGCTTATGCTTGCAATAAGCAAGTCGCCTCTTTTGGATCCAAGGCTGGAAAACCTGAACCAGTAAAAGCAAGTGAGAACATTTCCAGTCATAATCTAACCCTTGTATAAGGTATGTAAAAAAAAATGCAAGAAAGCAGAGAGTTACAAAACTGATGTAACGATCGGCCGCAAAGAAAATATAATTACCTGATAAACGCAATAGGTGATCAAAAGTGCAATGGAGACAATAAGTGCAACCAAAACTGCCAAGTGTCTTCCTGAAGTTGAGCTGAGAAGTTGTGGCAATTGGACTATGAGAAATGGGATTATGGATATAATCATAATCCTTGCAGCATAGCAAGTCCAAATATCAGTACTGACCCCAGAACCTGAAATTATGAAGGAAAAAAATGTGGATAAAAAGTTAAATAAAAAAATAGTTAATAGATTTATAGCTGGTTTATATACTAACAAGTATGATATTGCTAATTTATTTAAACGAACATAGTGTTAAATGCTCGACAGTCCAAATATTCCTTTCAAAATTGCAATAGATGGTATTTGTCAAGGACGTTTTTTTAATGAAGGACATGGCACATAAGAAACTTACAATTCAGAGCAAAGGGATAGTAATAGTAATGCGTAAAAGGACCTACCAGCTAAGCTAAATCCCTTGGTATCTTTTCCATCTACTGCAACTCCACCCTCAATGTCACACTTGCCAACAAGAACACATGATCCCCATATTACTGTAATGAGCATGACTGTTGATCCAGCAAGGAGACCCATCCCAACAGAGACCTGACTTTGCGCCGTTGCTGTAGTTCCAGAAAGCCCAGACACTGCCAAAAACAAGAGAGTATATCAGATGCAATGCAAGTAGAGATCGATACTACCTATAATACATGGAATGACAAATAAATAGCATTGAAGTAGTCAAGAGGGGAAGAGTGAGACAAACTTGAAATTCCTCTAGAATTCATAATCAAAGAATTTAAACATAACCACAACCATTTATTTGTAACTGTTCAGATCAGTATAGTGCATAGTGACATAAACCCTCGAATATTGATGTAACAGTAGTAGAAGCTGCAGCCAAAGTTCTGTTGAATATTAGAACTTTATACTCCATCGGTCCCAAAATTAGTGTCTTATTAGACTTTTAGCAAAAAATAACAATAGTATAATTAGTGCTTAACTTTCCCCCACGCGCCTTTTTTTGTGACAACCTCAAGTGGTTAACTAAGTCATTTTGGGGATATTATTGTTAATTCATGCACAATTGACTTACCAAAAGAAAAATACACTTATTTTAAATGAGTATCAAATAGTACCCATACCTTTAATATTAGACGAAAAATATAGGCTGAAATGGATCTTAAGAAAATAAACTAATTTCCTCCGTACTTTTCTTTCCCTCAACTTCAAGAAAATCCAAATATTGCATATAAGTGACTTGTAAATCTAGTCCATTGGTTCTTGATAACATTTTGACTGTAAATAAAGCAATCTTGGGTGTGGGGACTACATTTTACATCACAAATAAAAGGGAGCAAACAATTTCTCTACTTGTTATATTTCATAAAATTTAATTATATTCTTCTATTTTTCTTTTTCCTCCAAATGTTCTGTTCTTCTAATCTAGATAATTAGATTTAGACCCTCGATTTAATTTATTGTAATAGAATCTTTGACTACGTCAAGTTCAATTTTTGTTACCATTACTATTATTCAAGACGGAGTCGAGTGTGATTGATCAGATTACCACTAAAAAAACAATGGGACAAACATTTAAGAATACACATAAGGTTTGAAGAACAAGATAGAATGGTTGTTGTAAACACCAAGCCAACCACATGTGCAGTGAAGCTCTTAACTAACTTTACATGTCACAGGCTACCCACTAGAGAATAAACAATTAAGCAAGACCTGGACCCAGATGGCCAGATATCAGTAAGGGGTTTGCATAAAGATGCAAAGACTTGAAATAAAATAATCCAACCAACAATACCGGAATCCAAGCGGCGAATCATGATTGTAAGATCGGGACAGCTTAAAGTAGTACAAGGGATAATAAAGATTACAGTTATAACAGAATGTAACTAGATATGACCGTATCATTCAGATCGGGACAACCAAATACATACATCATCACAAGTTTCCTCCTAAAGTTCTAAATTCCAACACTTCTGGGATGATCAATAGAAACCCAGATTTTTGTATGAATCACAATACTAGAAATGAATGGTTTGGATTCAACATTTTTGTCTTCTTTCATTTTGTGAACTCAACAACACAACTAAACCGTCTACTCAACTGTAATATATGATTCAATGGTATTCATCTTCTTTCTAGTTATGCTTATCTTTCTCTTTTACTATTTATAAACTCTACCCACAATAAATTAGACCCCCAAGTTTCAATTTTTAACATAATTTCCAACGTTTCTGGATGAATCAACAGAAACCCAGATTTTTAAGCACTTAAATTTAGCACCTTTCCGGTTCTTTCTCAAACAAACAGATAGAGCGCCCAAAACCCACATGTTTCCTCACCCAATTATCTCATTTTCCCACACTTTCCCAGCAACCAAACACACCAAACCAAAACCCCACAAAAGTGCACAGTAAAAATACGTACCCAGAATGAGCATAGCATCCGGTAGAGCTCCGAGCATGGGGAGAAACAAGCCGCCAATAATCCCAGGTCCCAGAATCTCCAGCAGAAGCTCACTCCCAGTGGACAGGTACGTAGCAGCCAAGTACATGAGCGACCCATAAACCAGAATCAGGAATAAATTTCCCAAAACTGTGGTGGTGCAGGGCAAGAAACCGTACGTCTCGTCGCAGGTCTCCGACGACGAGAGCGGCCGGGGGAACCCGTGGG
>JAYMTE010001368.1:0-13555 GCA_036897545.1 Pelargonium fulgidum
GACCCTTCTATGGAGGACCCTTTCGAAGGAGAAGATGCCAACTGAGTTTCTTCCTTTTTCGGTTTCCCATCCGAAGTGACTTCCTCCTCGAGTTCTTTGTCCATGACAACATGTAAGCTCTGGCAAGCCTGCTGCACAACCACGAAGAACGAGTTTCTCATCCGTTTCTGTTCCTCGGTGTCTTGACAGTCCTTTGGCAAGAAAAACTCCAATACAAATTCTACTAAACCAGAGTAGATGCTTCGCAGTGGAATGGCTACAGCGCCACGAAGACCGAACATCCTGGCGTGATGCGAGAGAGGGTACTCTGTCTTGCTGAGTGCATTTATATCAGTAGTGAAACACGGTCTGTTTCTCGTGAACGCTCTTCCAACAATTCCCTGGTCGCGGAGCAGGTGGTGCTCGGAGCAGGCCTCGTGGAAGCCTTCGATTTCTGCATTTGCTGCATAACAAGCAGAATCAACGGTGGAAACGCAATGAACATAGTTCTCGTCAGAGTGCCGGCATCCACCTTTACTTTGCTGGGCGCATGGAGCCCAAGTTAGAGCTACCAACAGTCCATGCATCTTGCAGACAGCAGTCAAAATATCCGTTATTTTCAGCAAAGCAGCTTGGTGCAAGTCATTGCAAGCCTGACAAAAGAGAAAATGTGTCCTGTGAGTTCTGGAAACTATAGTGAACTATATGTAAGTGATGCTATTGTTTTAGACTGAAAACAAAGTTATAGGTTTAATTTGAGTCCACTATTCAATTACCTCTCCACTTGGAGGACTGAAGTTTTGCGAACTCCTTAGTTTAACAGCCTGCAAATCAAAATACATGTATCGATTACTATATGAAAGAAGTCTTCATTGTAGTTTCGAAGGGTATAAAGCGAAATCAAAGCAGATCAATTTATTTGGAAAAGTACCCTGTTTTCATACTAACGCTATCAAGTTGTTGTTGCCTCTTCCAAAATGATATTTTTTATTTGATGACAAACTATACAAAGTCATTGAGCCTCTCGTTTGACCAAATTAGTAGTAAAACATGGTCTCTATTTCATGAGCACAAACTGTAGAAATGGTCCTTGAGCCTCCCATCTCACTAAACTATCAAAACGTATTTTCTGAATTATGAGGTCACGCATTACTAGGTCAACAAAGTTCTCCCATCAACATCTATCATTGACATCAATTTAGCAACCACTACATTCTATCAGAAGTCTAAAATAAAAAAAGAGAAAATCCAAGTTCTCGCATTGATTTGACTTATATGCTCTAGTTTGAGGAGGATCGTGAAGAATCAATAGGGTAGTGAAATTAGAAAATGTAATTTATTTAGAAAAAATTAGTTTATTTTTCTATTCTAGTTTGTTCCCATTTCTAGTATAAATCTATTATATAAAGGGTATTTCTATACTTGTTAACACAATTCTATCATATCCATAATAAAATTTCACAAAAAACTAAGGTAGTGCTTGGAAATGAGATGCTTGAATCAAGAATGGGAATGAGAATGAAATTCTCATGACCAAAAGCTCCTAATCCAAACAAGAAAAAATGGGGATCTCATACTCAATCTGCTGAACAAAATGGTATCAAAGGCATGTTATAATGAATATAAATAGAGAAGAAAGATGGTGATATAATGATTTAAATATATCCATAACATAATGATTTAAATATATCCATAACATCACTAAACCTGTGGATATGGGGGATGTTATATATCCTAGCATCTCGTAACCAGCACGGAAAATGAGTTCGAGAAAGCTGACAATGTGAGGTTGCAGATGATTCTCGCCACAAGCATCCACCATAACAATGGTACCAAAAGAATAGCAAGGAACAACAAGGCTTTGGTATGACAGATATGATCCAACTTTTACACCTTTGAGCATGATCTTTAGCATGTTTTGATATAATTTTCTTCATCCAAATCCATTATTATTCCATCAACCACAACAAATTTTTATAGCTCGTAAAGAAAAGAAGAAAAGTGAGAAGAGAAGAGAAGAGACCTCAAGAGCTTTGCAGACTTCTTCAAGTTCCGAGCCATAATTGATCTTTGAAGCAGTTGTGACAATCTCAACAACACCCAAGCATGTTCCGCTGCCATGTTCAAAAACAGGAAGGGCAATAGACCCTCGAACGTTTAGCCGTCGTGCATAAGTAATGCGCGGGTACTCATCACTTCCAAAGAAGCGAACATCGGGAGTCCATTCAGGCAACTTCCCCAAGAAAACGCGTCCGGGCATCCCAACTGACTCCTTTGAATCCTTCTCAGCTGGAAACTGATAAGTTTCCGAAACATCCCTGTAATCTGCAAGACTCTTGCTGTTTGGATCAATAGAGAACGGTTGGTTACTCGTGGTAAGGACACGTTTGCCTCCTTTCTTTACAGGCACCCATATTTGAACAAGAACATCCCTACAATCTTTCAGATGCCCAATAGCCTGCATTAACCTCCTTTTCACAGTAGAGGGGGGACCTGAATTTGCTTTTGGCCCGATCCACAACCGTGTGCTCAATTCAGAACCTTCAACTGACAAGATTTCTGGCTGGCATGACGAGGAAGCAGGCTCGAAAGATTTAAGGGTCCGGGTTTGAGACTCAACGAGTTCAATTTTTGGATACAGTGGAGGCGGGTTTCCAGGGAAGTTTCTTTCTGATTCTACTTGAAAGGTTTGCTGAATTGGGTTTACACTCATATGAACATTGCTGGCCTCTGAATTAGGAGCTATAAACTGCAAAGGGCCATCAAGAGCACCAGAAGTTGAACTACCAGCTTGCCAAGAATTCAATCCATTTGTAGTCTCCAACCAGCATCCATCAAACAAGAGCTCATCCATGAAATCCAAATCCATGACAGTGTCGGAGAAGGTCATAAACGTAGAACTAGGCGTCGAGTTACCATCTTCCATACTGAATTTTCTTTGAAACCCCAACTAAAACAAGCTATTTAAACACCACTACAAGCACTTTCACGATCCGAAACAAAGGAGAATAGCAAAGATGAAAAACAGAAAGAGGAACTTCCAGGAAGGCTCACTTGTCTCCACAAACCCAATCTGTCCGAGTCGTAGAAACATTGTCAACAAAAATTTGTTTGCAAAACTGCAATCAAAAATGCATTTCAGAGGAAGATACCCACCACAATATCACGTATAGCTGCTATATATAAAATACAATTAAGGCTTTAGTTGACTCTAAAAGGAACCCAAACGTCTAGCATCAGCTTTGAGTTCAAAAATCACCATCACAGGCATCATCCAGCTTTAAATTATAGCTTGTTATTCCAATAAGAAAACCAGAAAATTAATAATTTACTCTTAAAATGATGTCAGGGTTTCACAAATTGGACAAACGGCTAAAGATTCAATGGTTTTGCATAAACTAACACCCCATTTCTTGAAACCACTCATCAAAAAAACCCATTTCTGAATTCAAAATTCTATACACAAAGATGCAAAGATCCAAACCAAATCTTGAAAGTGGTCATAAAAAACACAAACCCATTTCTGGATTCAGAAGGCAACACTAGCCAAATTGACAGAACCAATTACAAGTTTGCAACAAGAACAAAGACACAGAATTTGCAGAAAATGAGTAAAGGAGGAGAAAAAGAGAGAAGAAAGAAACAAACTCACCAAGAGCACAGTGTGTGGCTGCTTCCTGGAAAGTCTCTCACTCAAGCATGACCACTAGGAGGACTAAAAGCAAAATCCAAATCTGAGTCAGAGGAGAAAGCAAACACATCACTGATGATGGATGGATTAGTGAGGTGAAGGAAAAAAGGGTTTTGTACTTAGCATGAACCCACCACCTAAAAACAAGAATGGGGCAATTTATCAAACACCTGATCTGCAATGAGCTTAATTAGCACCAAGCAGTGCTTGTGAATGAGTAGCATCTTGAACAAGTAGGACCCACAACAAAAGCCATAAGATTTTTCTCATTTTCCAAACATTCTTGTACTCCACTTTACTATATTTTGATCAGTAAGGTCAGTGCCAAACATGAAACAGAATTATGGGCAACAAGAAAGGATATTTTTTTAGGAGCTCCCAATAATACAAACAGAGAAAAGAAAAATACCCAAAAAGAGAAAAAGAGTGTCTGGCAGGTTGTGAAGAAGAAGATGCTGAAACTGAGAGTTGAGAGAGATAAGCTGAGTTGAAGCTTTTTCTTATTCTTTTTTATGAATGTGATGCAAAATTGCAAAATGATGTTGGAGTTTTTTTGGCCAGTTGAGATTCTCTGCCATGTGTGTCTTTTTTTGATACTTCTTTAACTCAATAAAGAAAAAAGGAAATGAAAATGATAGCACAGCACTATATGAGTTTCTTGATTTTATTTTTACATTTCTTTATAGTAATTTTTTATTTTTTTTATTAGCACAAGTTGGAGTCTCTAAGAAAGATTCTTACCTGTTTTTATGATCTATAGTGAGTTACATTGACCCAAAGATTCTTAAGACAAACCTCCAAAATGGTTTGACATGACAACTTTTATGTTAACCACAACCATAAGTTTCATATTTCTTTATTATAAATTTTGCAATTGTCAAAAATACTTTTACGTGAAAGTAAGAGTAAATATTTTACTCTACCTGTATTAAAATGAGCGTTTTATTTTTTTAAATTAAAAATAATTAAATAATTTATTGTGTTATTAATATTATTTTTATTTTTTTATCTACACTCAATGTGCAGTTTATATAGTGCATAAGTAATAAGCGTAATATGAAAAGAACAATAATATAATAACCTAAAAATAAAAATTAGACACTCATTTTGGAGAAAAAAATTTGGACAAAATGTACAATTATTTTGGAATGGAGGGAGTACTTAAGTAAGTATATATATATTTGAAAAAATTAAGTAAAAATTTGTTAGTTAAGTAAAAATTAAGTACTCCCTCCATTTCAAAATGGGTGTACATTTTTTCTAATTTTTTTTTTTTTTCAAAATGAGTATCTAATTTCTATTTTCTTCCTTAAATTTTATAACAACTCAGTCTTGTGTACAAAGTCAAAGTTTTGTTTGGTTTTTGTTTCTTTGAAACAACCATAAAAATTGGTTCAACCAATAAACCATCTTGTTATATGTGTTTAGTGGTAGTCTTTGTATAAGTTAGGAATTCTAGGAAAGGGAAAAATGTTATAGTAAGTCTATTATTGTCAAAAGTCTTATTTTGTGTGTAGATCATTATAGATGGATTTATCTTAACATTAATAGTAAATTTAAGTACAGTAAATCACTAATATTACGCTTCAAAAACTTTCATACATGACATGAAAGATGTGTGACATCTCTAGAGAACTTTATTCTTAAATTATTTAAGTATTTATATTATGGTAGTCATTAAAGTAATCGAGTATGGTTGGTGGATGGTTCATAAAATATTATATTGAACATACGTATTTAAATACGATATGGTCAATATTAAACGCCAGATAATGAATGTGAGTGTTTTAAAAAGTAAATTATTCTCTTCAACCAGATCGAATTGGACACATCCAAAGTCTTCTTAAAGTTAAGTCCTCTAATATAATCCACCAATTAGCGCAAATCTAGATCAAGGGTCATTTAGTGTTTATAAAAACTTTGGCCACATTATATCCTCATAACTTGACTCTGAAAATTTTGGGGAGCCATTGCCTCTTCTCTATTCTCACTCGAGTCGCCACATACAAACCAATTAATTTCTTTTTTAAAAAAACAGTTAATATTTATTTAATTACTTTATGAGGAAAGTGGAATCACAATGAGTCATGGCATGAATTTCCACATTGGGAAAGAAGATTTAATTTTGTACAAAACTTACACACATCGAGTGAAACCGGCAGGCCCTACACATGTTGCTAATAAGGAAACACTATAAATTAATTATATTGTTTAACATTAAACTATGTTAATTATTAAGTTAATTAATCAAATATCAACTCTAGATCTTTCGCTAAGCTTCAGCGATAATTTGGGTCAACATTGATCATTAATCTGATCTTTGTAATAAACTTGCAACGTGTATTACATTAAACAAAAAATTAAGAGTTTTGAAAATTTTGAATGGATTGATGGACTCTTTTGAGTTGAGTTAGATAAAGATTAACACTATTTCTATTGATCATGGCACCAACTAATATACAATTAGAAAGTTAGGCTTTTGGGATTCAAAAGTTAAATAAGATTGATTAAGAAATGAATAACATATAAAATTAAGTTATAAATGTTTATAGTGTTTTAAGAAAAAAGTTATAAATGTTTTAGAAGCGGACTCTAGCTTTAGTTAAATAAATATGAATGATGTCATCAAATATTTACCTAATATTCAAATGTTTAGTTATTAAAATATTTTATACACGTGGTGCAGCTTAGAGGTAGCATATAAATAAACGAAACATTTACTATGAATTATAAAAGAGCATAACTTGTTTAAAAAAAATTACGCATTTTAACTATATTTTATATCTTTTATAAATAACATATAATTATTTCTAAATAAAAGTATTATTATTATATAAAGTAAAAGTGGGTAGAAACTAGGGATTGATTTGAGAGGGTAGCTATTTTATGTATTTTTCGTACGTGCTTTCCACAAAAATTAAAAAAGAAAAAGGTTAATAATTAATAAACACTTGTTAAGTTAAGCCTCAATAATTGTGCATTAGTTATATAATGATGTGTGTGGGTGAGGGTGACCCAATCCACTTGCAATGCATTGCATGCTCCCCATTTGATGATTCAAATCTCAACCAATGGTTTTCTCTTTGACATCACTTTCTTGCCATCCAAGTGGGAACCTTGTGCTTCTCAACTTTGAGGTGGACCATTTATATATGTTTCATCAAAGTGGTGTGGAAAATACCAAAATGAGGAGTTGATTTAGAAAACAAATGGAGTATATAGTAAAAGATGAATGGTTGGGATGAAGAGAAAAAAAAAAACTCTTAGTGTTTGTTTGAGTCTTCTACGACATCTCGCAGAAATAATGTTTACAAACTTTAAAATAAAAAGTTGTTTGAAGGATCTTGCCGAAATTTTATATAGAGATTATTGAAAGGTTAAAACTCCAATTCTCCGAACTTTAGTGTTCTGACCTAATTTGGTCATTAAACTTTTTATAATAAAAAACAGACTCTGAACTTTAGTGTTTTGCCTCATTTTGGTCCTTAAACTTTTCTTTGACTTGAAATGGTTTTTCTTGCCTTTGGAGGTTTTATCAAAGGTTTAGAAACCAAATTAAATCAATATTTGAAAGTTTAAGTACTATTCTTAATTTTTTTTTTAAATTCGTGGACCAAAATTGAACAAAACACTAAAATTCGGGTACCAAATAAGGTCTTTGACCTTATCGAGATAGAGTTTGACATATGTAAGACGTATATATGGAAGACTTAAAAAGGGTGTAATTGGGTGTTAGGGTTTGTGGAGTAAAAGACAACTTTGAATTTCTATTTTTTATTTATTTAATTTGATGCATAAGGATACAACACCATAATATTTTCTCTAGAATATGAAGTCCAATTATCATCATGCCAAGTGTATTTTATTTTCTCTTATGGTATCAATTTTAATAAATATATATTCGATTGATCATACATAGTTTTTGAATAGGAATAGCTAGCTAGTTCCCATCAAAAATATATTAATTCAACTATAAGTTTTTCTCTTTCTTAACCAACTAACCAAGCATTCCTATATGATAGCCAAAAAAAAAAATCATTTTAAACCTCAAATGACCTAACAATTTTTGGACATACATACTATATATAGTGAATTTGCTGCCATCATTGATTAAGACATTACAAAACCTCATTTTCTTAAGCTAATTACATCACTACCTTTTTTTATAAAAAAAAAGTTACTCCCAAATTAATTAATATGCTCTAATATTTACCAATATATGCAGCCATATTTACTCCATCCTTTTGCTCTGGAATTAGTATATAAGCTCTTGTAGTTATTTGTAATTAATCATGACGGTATCTTGAAAATTGAATAAAAATAAATATAATTCATTAATAAAAATATAATTTATAGAAAAAATATAAATCTAAGCTAACAAAAGTTTTATTTACAATTTAAATGTTATAATTTATCCCACAAATTAGAATTATATATGATTTGCAATTTTCAATTTAGTAATAATAAAATAATCAAACTTATTTCTCAACTAGTGAAAAGTAAAATTGTGTTGAATTAAGTGACTCATTTAACTTTATTTATTAATGCATGTGAATAGAAATAAATCAATACTTAATTGAGTTCAAAAAAGAATTGATACTTAATTAATTTAAAACAAATGTAATATAAAATAGAGTACTCTAGGAGATTGTGAAGCTGAACCTCGGGCTCGCAATGTATATTTACAATTCCCTATTATTTGCCATGTTAAAAGTGGTCCCATATTGGGAAGATAAAAATAGTGAAAATATGAATAATTTTCAATTTGCAATTTGTAAAATAATATAGACATAGAAAAATGTGATGCATATTCTAGATGTACTCAGTGTAAGAATCTTCATATTTTGAAATGTTTACTCTGTAATTCTTAATGAAATTATAATATTTAATATGTTTTTTTTAATGCTTTACTTGATAATTGTACATAACACAGTGTACACAAGAAACATTGCAAACATGACATCATATGAGGATATTTTTACAAGTTCATAAAGTCAAAACACTATTAGGTGGACAAATAAATTAATCATGATTTAAATTATTTTAAATACTTAATAATTGAGATACCTAGAGGATTCTAAAACCATTTTATATACATTATGACTATATGATTCTATTATAATACTTAAAAACTGACTTTTTCTATATATATAATAGACATGGTCGGTACAAAAGTTTCATTAAATAAACAAAATATCTATGAATTTTAAAAAAAAATTTAATATAACCAATGTAAATTTTACATTACCCTCCACGTATAAATAATAAGTTCATCCGATTATAATAGTCAAAATTTAGGAGGTGGCTATTTAATAGAAATAGTTTTTACACACCTACCAAATAAAATTTGTTTTGTTTGATTCAAATCATATTTTGCATATATTGTTTAGAATATAGTTGCACCAAATTGTTGGATCATCATGTGAATGAACAAAAACTAAGTCTTATATATGAAATAGTGGATTTAATTACAAAAGTCAACTAAATTATTATTGGGTTTTGATAAGTTGCTATCTATTATGTGGCAATGTTGCTCAGAATCTTCCTTCTACCAACAGGATCACATGGATCCCATTGATAAACATAAATTTAACATAATAGAATATTCAAAAGGATTCTATATATCAATCACTTTGATGATAACAATTCAGCTCTTAAAAATTAAAATGTTTAGACTTTTTTTTGGGAAAGATTCAGATGAAGATTATCCATAGCTATGGAAATCCACGTATTTGTGTATAGGATTAGACTTTGAAATTAAAGCATGATTTATATTAATAGTGATAATTGAACTCTATTTTCTAATTAAATATATATAAAAGGATGGTCAATGATGTTTTGATAATGAGCTTCTAAATATTTTTGAAGTTTAGTGGCCTAATTTTTTTTTTCTTTTTGAAATAATAGCTTTTTGGTTTAATGAAAAAAATAATCCATAAGTGAGTAGGAAAAACCCTAACAACCAACAATTTGTTTTTTGTAAAAAAAAATTTAGGATTGAAATGCTACAAAATAAGTTGAGGATACTAATGTTTCTTACGAATTACAATTTAATTAATATATGCAAATATAACATTATTATAATCTTCATGACAATTTTCGATCTTTCACAAATAAATGTATTCATGTTCTTAATTCTTGCAATAACAATCACTACATCATTTCTTTATGACCTTGTTTGCATCATTATTATTCAATAAAAATAAGCCAAACAAATTCCAAATAAGAAAAAGAAAATGCATCTAAAAATATTATAAATGATATTTAAAAAAACTATACAGATGAAAAGTCACAATTTACTGTCCATATAAATATTTCAATTGCTTATAAAATAAATGTAAACATTTCAATTCTTTACGCCATGTTAAATTTCAACTACTTTAATTATTATTAATTTAGTCACATTCAATATATACTGGTTGAGGGTACTATTATTCCCAACCAAAAAAAAAAAAACTATATGTTACAAGTAATGTGTGTTAATATAAAAGAGTTTCATTGAAACAGTACAATATCTATAAATAATCACCATTTTGTTTTGTATTGGTTGGAATAGATCTATATATAGTAAAAAAATGAATAAATGGTTGCTTGCGTCAACAGATTACGAATCTAGAAACAATAAATAATGAAGCAAAAAACTAAGGAATATATGTAAACTATTAATAATTAAATCTGAAAAGCTTTCGTCATCAAAGTTCAAAGTTCAAAGGTACAAATATCATATTATATAGATTTTTCCACTTTACATTAATTAATAAATAGATAGATACAGATCATTAATCATATAATATTTGGATTAAAAAATTAAGAGCTACAAAGGTACATACATTATTTTTAATTTTTACACAACATTGCAAAAAGTAATGGAGGAGATGTAGGTGCTCCAATGGATTATCTTTTGTATCATTAGTATGGGAACAATAATACACTACTTCTATATAATAAAATATATATAAAATAAAGGTGCAATTAAAAAATATCTTAATTAACTAATAATTTAGTGATTTTTTTTTTCTTTCTTAAAAAACGAAACACGTATTCGATAGAAATAAGTCTACGATGAAAATAGTCTTTGAAATCAATATAAACAATCAAATTCGGGTTTTTTTAAAAAATAAATGAAATGGGAGCATAATCATCCACAAAATCGGTTTCGTTAGCACTCTCTCATGAGAGTATAAATTTATTTTTCACTATTGCAAAAGAAAATTCTAAAAAGTAAATGCATTTTTATATAAAGATCACATTGATATATGCGAAGTGTTCAATTAGTATATCAAGTAACGACATAATTTATAATGTTTTAATGTGAAATTTCTCGACACAACGACAATTACAATTCAAATCGTAAAAAAAGTTAATAGGAAGACTTCAGAAGAATATGTTTCCAAAATTATATGATCCCAGCTTAAACCGATACCAAAAAATATTACTAGTGGTACAACGATAAATCTTTATTTACAAAATCCTACAAGATTTGAGCGTGCAATGATCAATACACAACTTTGGAAGGATCTTTAAGCTAATAGGTTATGCAAGTTTTTCATGGATCAAGATTGAATCTGCAAAAATATACAGAGCTTGCTTGCACAGCTACTTTTTTTTGGTACCTGTAAAATACTAATATTGCTACATGACGTATGTGCAAGTACAATGAAATTATATGAATATATCAATAAACAAAACTAAACTGGATTAGGTATAATCAAATTTTTGCAAAACCATGTGATTCATCGTAGAATAATAGTATATCGAAGAATCTGTGACGTCGTATTTGTTGCAGATCATATGAGCTATGGCGTCTCCGAAGAGTCACATATATAACTCATATCCATATAAACATATACTGTACAGTCAATACATACACAAAAATACATGCAGCAACTTATAATTAAGTTCTTAATTTGGCTCTTGTGAATCTGCAGATATGTCAATAAACCAAATTGCTCAGTTCTAATCAAACAAAAACATATATAACAGTAAACAAATGAATCAAATATGCAACATTATTTTCCTTCATGCAAGCCACTGATCAGTACAGCTAATGTGATCAGGATTGTAAATTTTATGTTGTCTTTTGGGATAAGCACACTCTACTATAAACTTCATTTCCAGTCGCCGCATATGTAACTGCTATTGCCATGTGAAACTCTATTAATTAAACATATCGATGAAACACTACATGAGATTTGAGTATAAGAGCTAGCTATACGAGTGAAATATATAGTGATTCATAACAGAAGATCTTTGAACTGCTAAGTTATTAGCAAAACATGATTTCTTGGCAACATCATTGCTTATAATTAGCATAAGATCACTTGTACACAAGAATTTGTTCTTCCATGGAATAAGGGAAGATTCACAGAACCTGGATATATAAGAAGCTCTACAATTACTTAGCAACTTCCAAAGTGTTGCTGATAAAAAATAAAAATACTCACAATTATCTCTACAGAAAGCTGCACAATTCTGTCCCAGTTCTGTATATATATAGCATTTCACCTTTTTCATGTCAAATACAAAACATAGATCAATGATGATAGGATGAAATAGATATCAAAATCCTAGATTACAAGTAACCTACTGAACTAAGAAGAGCCCACATTAAGTTATGTTCAAAGGCTTATGGCTTAACATGAAGCCCAAAGTTGGGCCTCAAGATCAAGAGCCAGAGGACAGGCCAACTACCTATTGCAATCTCAAATACTATTTAAACTAATGGAGATGCTGGACCATATTTTAATTATAAGTTTAAATGCAACATATACAACCCTCCTAAATGGTTAACAAGCTGGGTTAGCATAACTAGCATAGGTATCACATACATGCTTCCTCTGATCTGTTGTCTTACTACACGAGCAATCTGAGTTTATACGATCGTAACAGCAACACCTTTTATAGTGATTGTTAACCGAACAGAACACAATGACACGTACATTCCATATGTACAAACAAGTATTCCAACGCAAACATATATACAAACAGGATCACTAGACATGACAAGTGACATAAGAAAGACTGCAGAGTAATATCAGTTAATTAAATTACCGCTTGAATTGATAATTACTACTTACAAACGAAAAGTTATATGCGAGAAAAGCTGACTGCACAAATCTGTACTCTAATTTTGTAGTTAGTATCGAATGTATAGTCATGTTACATGCATGCTGTTCCTCTGAAATGTTGTCACTACTACACTCAAATTAGATTGTTAACCTGCTAAATTATTACCAAAAGATGACTGTTACCCGGGAGAAAAGCTCTTTATTTATATGATCACAACAGCATCACCTAGTGTTAACCGAACAGAACGCAACAACACATTCCATACTCACAATTATGTATATTGCGATACAGATATATGCTCAACAGGTTCAGTGAGATATGACAAATCACAAATGCCATGACAAAGAATCTGCAGAGTAACACCAGTTAATAACAAACAATCACCAGTTACAAAAGGTAAAGTTATCTACAAGAAGCTGCACAATTTTGTATCCTAGCTTTATAACCAATATCACATGTATATATATAGCTTTATAGCAGTGATGTTACAAGTCAATGATACTAGCTTTATAACCAATATCACATGTATATATATAGCTTTGTAGCAGTGATGTTACAAGTCAATGCTTCATCGTATCATCAACTTGATGAGTCCACCAATATAACAAATCTAAACAACTCATCTAGTAATGTAAATGGTAATGGTGCAAAGCACTAAAGTTTAACAATGTAAACTAAATTCATGGAACGATGAAACTAGTAAAATATCCTCCTCGATGGTTCTTCGGTTTCAATACATGAAAATACTCTAATTTTCTTACGCAAGAGTGTCTCGCTACCATTCAGCATCAACTTCTTTCCGGAACATCGATTAAG
>JAYMTE010001369.1:0-13554 GCA_036897545.1 Pelargonium fulgidum
TGAGATTTTTAATCTCTTTCTGGTTTAAACGAAAAAAAAAAAAAAAAAAAAATCATTGAATAGAGAGTACTGGGATATGGTAGTGAAATTGATTCTTAAATTTATGGTTCTCTACATAATTTGAATTATTAAGGATAAAAAAAACAAAGAATAGATAGAAATGCATTAATTGTGTCATTAATACTACCCATGTAATGTTGTAAACATGGAAAACACACAATTCAGTCAACTCTAATTCATTTTGTCTTGCACTCTGCATTGGCTTATTAAAGAAAAGAATTATTTCTGTTGAGAGAAATTCTGTAATTTCAAATGAGACTTATCCCTTTATTAGTGACTATACTCAATGAAATTTTTTCTGTTGGACTGTAAAGGCTCCATACAAAAGTAAGATGCCTTTACCCCTTATTGTATACCGGGTTCCATTTTAGAGCTTTCCATTAGGTACATAATCCATTTCTTCTTTCCTACCTTCTCTGTTTTGCCTGTCATTTCCTTTCCCTCTTTTCCATGTTTGAAGAGTCTGCCATATATTTTTCCTATTAGTTTTATTTTATTTTTTCAATTGTTGCAATTGTGTATTTTTCCCATATTCAAAACCAAACAATGCTCAACAATTCACCAGATATGGAAGTGCAACATGCCCCATTTAAAGCATTCCTTGACTTCTGCTTACTTTTGTTGTGGTAAATCGAATTGTGCTGTTTAAACTCATTTTCTTTCTCTACTCAGATTTTCTTTGCGATCTCCTCCTACAGTTCTCCTTTGGTCTCCTGAGTTTTGTTTCCTACCAATTCTTCTTCACTTCCAATATCCTCTTCTCTTTTAAAATCATGACTTGCAGGAATCTTGTGCTACTTTATCTATCTGCAGTCAGATATTGAGATTGAGGAAATGTGTGTGTGAGATTCTCTCTTTCTTTCTTCTTTTTTATGGAGGATCTGCCAAATTGCTTAACACCTCTCTCCTCATCTTCGTCTTCATCAGAGCCGGATCTTTTTTCAACTATTTCAGACCTCTGGCTGATGGCTGAGCAGAGAGTGCACGAAATATTGTGCACTGTTCGCCCTAATGTAGTATCTGACAACCGGAGAAATGAGATTATTGATTATGTTCAGAAGCTTTTTAGGTTTTGTGGGACTGAGGTGAACATGTCCTGCCCTGCTTTTCTTGATTTTTTATTAGGGTACATGTTGAAAATTATTCCTGTTTTTTGTTTGCCCCCATTTCATATAGTTCACCCATCCTTTTATTCTTCCTGCCTCCACACTCACACACACACACAACAGTTAGGCTAATTTCTGTTAGTGCTTTCAGTAGTTTGGCAGTTGCTATTCGGTATGACTTTCTGAAGCTTGTTGTTTGTGAAAGTTGAAGTTCCCTTTATTTTCCTCCTAGCAAAAAAACTAGTTTGTGACCTAGGTACCTTGAGAAAAAGATTGTGAAGTGATTCCCATCTTTCCTTCCTTTTGTTTGATGGATGTGCAAGTAAGTTTACTAAAGAAAGCATATTTCTCTTTGAATGTATTTGATTTTCTATTAAGTAAAATGTAGAGGGATATTTTGTTGTTGTGCTTTGCTGCTAAAAACAAGCAACTGAAATCACTATTCTTTCATCATTTTGAAGTTTTGGTTTACTATTAAATATATCACTAGTAGTTTTATTCCAGTTACTTTTCTCCTCTAAAATTCAGACCAATGCATTTTTTTAATTTTCTTTTTACATCTAGCTTTTTCTTTATGTGCTTCTGTTGATATTTAATTTTTGGTGGTTTTTTATCACCTCAGAAGTTAGAACTTTCGTACCTAAAATTAAAATGCTAGTAGTAGGGACTGAAGACGCTGACTTCCATTTTTTCAACATGGTCTCATGTTATAGCATGCAAAAGAATTTTGTTCTTTTAGGTCTGAAAACCGTAATTTGTATGTCTACATAAGGAAAGCAAGTTGCTTAAAACGACAGATTTATGGCGATATTATAGGGCGCTTCAGATACAAACATAAGATTCTGATGTTTCCCATACGTTATAACTGTTGTGTGCACACGTGTGAGCACCATTTTATCTTCTAGTATAACTTAATTGAAGCTCTGAATTGTTGGAGGGTATTAATATGTCATAAAGAAAAATAAATAAGGGACTGAATCTATATTGACGGAAAAGACAGAATGTGGCCAGGAATAGAGAGGTTTTATAGGGAATGAAGAACAGAAATTAAGCAGCCATGGTAAGTCTTGTTAGACAGAGAGCAAATCTGTGTGTGGAACAAGTACAGAGTCTTTTCATGCTTCAACTCAGGTTTTTGGTCATTTGAGTTGGGTTGTGAGCATCATACCAAAAGTAAAATGTTGGGGTTTTCTGTGTCCATATTCAAGACAGCGTTGTCTGTTCTGGCTTTTCTTAGCGGCATGCTCATGGCTATCCTCATTATGCTGTTTAAAAGTTACAGAACTGTACTGTGTGGAGTTGTTTAGCCTTTGCAAACATCAGAGTATCTGTATCTCACGAACTCTTCATGTTAAAGTAGCTTGATATTTTGTTCTTCCACAAAAATTCAACCCTGCAGACACTTATTTTAAGAACCTGATAGTCACTCACTCTCTTTGGATGCACTTTTCTGATTTTCTTTAAACACAAATAAGTGCAATCAATAGCTTTTCCAGGAAGGATTAATTATCCATTTCAATGTGTATATATGGCATTAAATTTTTAACTTAAATTAATTTGAAGTTTTTTGGTTATACATGCTATTTTTGCAGGTCTTTCCATTTGGCTCGGTTCCGCTTAAAACCTATCTTCCTGATGGAGATATTGATTTGACTGCCCTCTGCTATCCTAATGCGGAGGAAGATTTGGCTTCTAATATTTGCTGTATCCTCAAAGCTGAAGAGCACAATGCTGAGTACCAAGTAAAGGATGTTCAATATATTCATGCACAGGTTTGTTTTTCATGCACCAATTGTTTTATATTCAAGTGATGATTTCTAGTTGAATTTAATTAATATTCTAGTAAAGTTGCACCAGATATGTACCTTCCATCAAATCTTTAGAATCATCCTAGTTTTATTTTGTTTGAGTTTCTTCTGCTATGAATCTGTGTGGCTTAATTTTTTTTTTTTTTTACATGGAAATATCAAAATACTGCAAAGTCTTATTTGTTCTTGCTCCATCCTTCTATCTCTTAATCTGATCGAGAACGTGTAACCTTTAATTTGGGTGGTTGATGAAAATCATTATGTTCAAAACAAAAGTACTACTTTCAGTCTCTTTTAGGAACAACTAGATCAACTCATAAACTATGGTAAGTGAGACATTGGTGATACCTTTTCAGGCAGTCACAAAAGTGTTGACCTTTTATTTCTGTCCAAAACAAGTACAAATCAGTATATGTGCTTTCTTGTTATGCTAGTTGTCTGTAGTTACTAATTTCTTGATTAATGGTTCTCAGTATGCACACAAATAAGAACATAAATTCATCCTAATAAAATTTACACACAAATTATAGATCTTGTGTTATATTGATACTGTACCGTTACTGTGTTTAGTTTTAGAAAGATTGTTGTTTAGAGACTGCATTGGCGATCAGTCTTACATCAATGGCCTTCTCTGTGGTAAAATTTTTTTTTTTTAATTTTTTTTTTTACTGTCTCTACAAAGAAATTGTCGTAATTGTTGCCAGTTGCCACTCCTGTCAGCATCACCATCACTGTCAGCATTCTTGATAACCTCTTGTCCGTTCTAATTGGTCATTCCACTCAGTCACCATACTTGAGCCCTCTAAAAGCTAAAGCTGATTGAGAAGGGTGTAATTCGTTACTGAGATATAACTCCAGTCAGGCTTGGGGCTTTTGCTTCACTTCTTTGTTCTCTGAGTAAGCCAAAGCCAAACATGCTGACGATTTCTATTAATGGGGGTGGCATGGTTATTTGAGCACAGGATCTCGTGCTCAGATTAGTGATTTTGAAGATACAAGTATGCCATAATAGTTCTGTCAGTTCAAATTCTTAAACATATACATATTCATTGCTAATATGCTATAGACATCAATGACAAGGGATGGGCTCTAACTTCCAATACACTGAATTGTTAAAACAGTTCTGTTGGGTTCTGTTTGGAGAATTGGATTTGATTTGAAATTCGGAATTTTGAAAACTAGGATTTCAAATGACAAGCTAAGAGTTGTCATTTGAATTCCTATATTGTAGGCATGTTTTGAATATTCTAAGGTTATCAAAGCACTTGATTTGTCTCAGATCCAGCAATTTTAATGATTCTCAAACACAACATTAGAGTATATAATTAATATTAGGCCTTCAACTATCAGTTTTACCTTTTAGTTTAGTTGGTCCTCTACATGGTATCAAAGTCTGGTTTACCTAAAGGTCATAAGTTCGAGCCTTGTTGCCATCCTAATTAAATCATATTGAATTCCAGCACAAGGTAAGAAGAAGAAACTTGTGCATGGGCCACGTGCATAGTGATGGGCTTACACATGAGAAGGGGGGGTTAGAGTATATAATTATAATTAAAATTTGGCCTTCTATCATCAGCTTAAACTTTTAGTTGAGTTGGTCCCTATGAAGCACCGACACGGCAACTAGGTGCCGTTTGCGTGTACTTCAGGCTATATCAACGTTAACTTGTGGATGCTAGAGTGAGTTATCATAAAAGAGGATGGAAAGGTGTTCATGTTTATCATAAATGTAGTTTCTGCGAGGTATCTATTTGGTGAACAGGAATCATTTTTCTTTTGGAGGGCTCAAAATAAAAGGTTGCATTATGATTACTTAAGTAGTGTTTTTTAGCATTTGATTATTTTTTCCATGTTCTAGCAAACTATAAGGTCAAAAGGCTATTTTAAATATGTATTAATAATTTTAGATTCTATATAATAAGGCTCTCCTCTTTCTATAACATTACATAATATGGTTTCTTTGTTTTTCTCATGTTTGATGGTTGATAGGTGAAAGTAGTGAAGTGTCGGATTCTAGGCATTCCTGTAGATATATCCTTCAACCAGGTTGCTGGGCTCTGTGCATTATCCTTTTTAGAGCAGGTAAATCCTATATCTACACTTGAGATCCATACTTTTTCAACACATAAAAATGAACTTGGACGCTTAATTGCATTTATATGCTTATTGGTAAAATCCTATATTGATCTACACTAATGATTCACCTTCTTGTAATAATACATTTTCATGATGTTCAGATTTTTTTTAAAAATTTGGTTCTTTCTCTCAGCTTCTCTATGTTGTTTTGTAGGGGATTTGGGATCCTCATGTTAATTTTCATCTTTATCTCTTTATATTCTTTTGTCGTTTATTGAGAGAAACATGTGTAATTGTCCTGTCCTAACTATTAAGTAATAAATGCTGTCATTTTTTTTTTGTTAATTATTTCAATTTTGATATTTTTCATCTTTTGTCCGTTTTTTTAAATTAATTGGCTCACTAATTAACAGAACCATTTTTCTTTTCCTTGTTTCTTACTCGTTTATATTTTTTCCTCCAACTTCTGTTCAGCTACAACTAGTTATGAATTTTATTGAGACATTGTATTCTATATATAACTTTTTTGCTGATGCTTACTTCTCAGGTTGACCTGCTTGTTGGAAACAACCATCTTTTCAAACGCAGTATTATCTTGATTAAATCTTGGTGTTATTATGAGAGTCGAATTCTTGGAGCACACCATGGCTTGATTTCAACATATGCATTAGAAATGCTGGTCTTATATATTTTCAATCTCTTTCATTCGTCACTTTCAGGTCCACTGGAGGTGGGTGCTTCAAAATGGCTTTGTTCCTACTTTTGATCTACAAAAGACGCAACTAACTTTGATCTTCATCTTGCAGGTGTTGCATAAATTTTTGGAGTATTATAGTGTATTTGATTGGGACAATTATTGTGTCACTATAAATGGTCCAGTTGCTATATCTTCTCTTTCAGGAAACCTGGGTAAGTAGAATTTACTTGTTGCATGCGTTACCTGATTGTCTCATTCATTCACTTGTTATCCTCGACGGCTTTACTTGTGTGCTTGTTTTATCAGAGACACTGGAATATGATGGCAATAACCTTCTATTCACCAAGGACCTTATGGGATACTGGAGACATTTATATTCAGTTCCAACTGTGTGGGGAAATGAATTTCCCATTAAGCATCTCAACATACTGGATCCTCTAAATGACAACAACAATTTAGGGCGAAGTGTCAGCAGAGGTATTTAACCGAGCAACTATATAATCTCAAACTTCTCTTTACCTCTTTTTGTTGCAACTTATCATCAGTAGATTGAACAGGGAAACATTTTACACACATTACGTATGTGGTTGTTTGTCTTACATGATAATGATTGTGATGTTTATAGCTTATTCACACAAATTTCTTTCCAAATTGGCAGTGAATATATGTATTTAAAATGAAAAGTGGAGTTCATTCGTTTGATTGTTGCAGGGTGTGTGTAGGATTATTTATTTAATTATTCACTCAATTAGTTGGTAACACTACTGCGTTCTGTTCCAGGCAATTTTCATAGGATAAGATGCGCCTTCTCCTATGGGGCGAAGCAGCTGAAACAAATCCTTACGCTACCAGGTGAAACCTTAGGTGACGGACTGGAGAATTTTTTCACAAACACTCTGGACAGAAATGGGAGGGGCCAGAGACCAGATATCATGTTTCCTGTTCCAGCTTTTGGTTGTGGAAGAACCCACGTTGCAGACCTCAACAGTGAATGTGAGAGTCACCAAAATATTATGCTGTATGGCCAGTGGTATCGCAACTATACCTCAGAGATTACTATGCTAGCAAGCCCTCTAACACCTTGGCAGATCCAAAATTGGAATCCATTGGTTTTTGGGGAATGGATGGCGCTTCACAGATGGAACTCTTTACCTCAATGGAACCCTGACTTGTTTGGCCCGTTCACACCAATTTACCTTCAAAATGCTCCTCAACTAAGTGGTGTTAATTTAGCTGAGGTTAGGAGGTCAAGGGGAACGGGTACATATATCCCTCGCAGGGTATAGAATTCTGAATCTTCTTGTTTGTTTACTAATTTAAGTCAAGTTCTATTACTTACTGCATTGTATAATAATATCATGACTGTACTTGCTGTCTCAGACTGATGATGCTGGGTCATCACGCTCTGGTTCTTACTATAGAGGAGGGGTGCCACCACGGCTGAGGCCTAGGTATCATGAAACCGCTGCGAGGAATCATGAAACCACAACCCGACTGTCACCAGTACGAACTCAAAGTAGTGGCCATGTGAATGTTGACACACAGACAGATGAGTGTGAAAACCGCAGCAGCATTCTTGATGTTTCATTGGAAGCATTATCACTTAAAGAAATTAACACAGTGCAAAACCAATCAGGAGTCGAGTCACAGGCCGAGGGTTCCTCTGCTGGGCTAGAAGTTGGAACTTCTCAGTGTTCACCTCCTCCGGTAGTGACCCAGCTGAGGGATGCAAGCACCTCATCTTCCATTCATGATGCCCTATCTGTTGAGGTACAGAAGCAAGAAGAACCACAGGTACAACACCTCCAATCCATGACGAACAACATTTAAGTTACTACCTGAACATCATTTGTTCGTTTATGCAAGTTAACTTTCTGTCTCTCTGCAGGGTTCCTGTTCATCCTCTGAAACTGGAAAATGAAGGTATTGAAAGAGGAGAGGCCGGAGGCAATGGAAGGAACAAAATAATGCACTTTGCTAAGGCTGATATTGCTGCTTGCAGCCCCTGAAACCAATTTAGTGATTCCCTTTCAATCTGATACCTTCTGAAGTTTATTTGGTTAACTGAGAATATTGTTAGACATTTGGTTGAGTTTGTGGGTCCCTTGTGTTTGGGCAAAACACCAAATTCAGGAGGGGATGATCCTAATCCTACAGCTAGTAAGCTAGCATGTTTACTTTGTTTCTTGCCTTAAACATATGCTAGATGAATGGTGACATTTTCATAATTTTCTAGTAAACTTTGGCCTTCTGACAATGAGTAAGTTTATTCATTTTTATAGGAATTATTGTGCTGTGCTGTTCATGGCCATAGATAGATATGGAGTATTATATTGATTTTGGGAATTGTACAATACAAGTAACCACAAAAGTAAAGAAAATGTAATGGGGTCCCATTGAATTTACTTTAATGCAGCAAATCAATATTATCCACGTGATGTCCACCTGTTAATGTTATTGCATAAAAAACGATTAAGATAAAATTATAGTTGAAGAAATGGATTAGAAGTAGACAGCACATTACTTCATTGCAATATGTTTAGGTTACTGTTTTTACCTAACTAATGTTGAAGTTTCTTAATACTAATTTACTAAATTTATGGATAAATATATTTTTTTTATTATAAAGAATATGGATAAATATGTTGAATTTGCAAGATCATCATTTTGCTATTGACAATTGTTATTGAATTTCTTTTAATTTTTTTTGAAGGAAAATTCTTTTAAAATTTTAGTTGAAACTCTAGAGTCTAAATAATAAGATAATTCCTTTTAATGCCAACATATTTAATTACATTATTCTCAACATTTTGAAGAATATCCAAACAATATCTTTTGGACGTATTTTAGAATAAATTATAATTCTAATGGGAACGACTAACCAAGTTATACAATGAAGTTTATTAACAAGTATTTTTGTGGCACACATTTTTCGTGAGAATTTAATACACGACTAAGATCTCTTCATCAAATATTGTGCTATAGTCGAACACACAACTTATTTGTTCATTCATTTGTTCAATTGGTATACTTAAATTTCTTAATACTTTTCAAAATTATATAATTAGTGACATTTTAGTTATATCTTTGTTTATTATTTTACTAAATAATATAAAATTCTTAAATTTTGGGAAGCTATCCACTTATTATTTTACTAAATAATACTAATATTTTTCTTCTAAAATTTGTATATATTAGCATTTTCTTGTCCAAATTACGTAAAAGTTTCAGTTTTGAAGAAGAAGAAGAAACCAGGACCAAAAATTGGTGAGACTGTGACTTCGCTGAGCTCTAATGGCGAACCGGAACAGCAACATTCGATCTCTGTATTTTGTGATACTGATTGCATCAACAATCTCTGTGGGAATCGCTGGCAGAGTGATGCAATTGCAAGCTGAACACAAACCCATTTTTAGCTCTTCTTTCAATTCCATATTTGATACTTCAAAGTATGGACTTCTCCAACTCGGCAACGGCTTGGCTAAAACTCCTCAAATGGGGTATCTCTCTCTCTCTCACCCTCTCTAAACAATCTGCTAATATATGGTGGTGATGATGATGATGATGATGATCTTCTGGTTCACTGCAAATTTGCAATTCCATAGGTTACTTTTCTTCAAGAGATTGAGACAATAATTTGTATGGATTTGGAGAGAAATATATAATTCTTTGTTTACACAATCATATGTATATGTACGTGTGCATAGAGGTTGTGCTATTTTTGGCTTTTTGCAGTTTCAGGATTGTGTGAATTGAAAAGGTATAATTGGGGCTTTTCAAGTGTTGGGTGTTGAATGTTATATTCAATATGTTTTGATGTTGTGCTTTATCTGGCAAGTCTGTGATTACATGCTAGCCATGTGTGGACTTAATTTTAATGATTCTTTTGGAAAATAAAGTCGGTTAAATTTTCCGGCACAGTATGGTGTTGGTGACTTCACATGATTTGTACTTACAATTATGTATTGTGGCAGGTGGAATAGCTGGAATTTCTTTGCCTGCGATATCAACGAAACTGTCATCAAGGAAACTGGTATTCTAGTATTTTCTGATTAAAAAAATTTGCCTTCTAGTGCTGGTATTGATATGGTCGGAGTTGGAAAAATGAGCAACTTTGTATGCCTCTGAATGTATTTCTTGCCTCGGGGATGTAGGGGTTGTTGGGGCTCCAGAGAAGTCGGGATGAGCAAAGAATGATTTTCTGTATTAATGTAGTTCTATTATTTCTTTTGCATATTGTTAACCTGCCAGAACTTTACTGTCAAGGATTTAATAATATTCCTAAACTGTTGCATTAGTTCATGAAATTAGAGGTTGGTGTTTGCATGCATACATATCCATTTTATTTATATACCATAATCTATAAATCCTTGGTTCTCAAACTAGAAGGTGATTTTTCTTGTGTGTGTGTGTGTGTCTTTTCTTTTTCTTTTTTTCTTTTTTTTTTTTGGAATTTTAAGCCCCTAGGAGATTATATAGGTTCAAATATATCATTAGTAGTTCACATACATCTAGTCGTCCATGGTACTGCAAAAATCCATCTCCTCGACCAACCTTCTTCATTATACTAAGTTACTAACATCTGTTTTTTGTTATTAACAGCTGATGCACTTATCTCAACAGGACTGGCTGATTTAGGTTATAAATATGTCAATATAGGTATTTCTGCCATATCCAATTCATTCGGTTTAATTATACCTTTAAGTTCTATTTTACTCTTACTCAAGATCATTGTATGCAGACGATTGCTGGTCTTCTCCATTGCGAAATCTAGAGGTCAATATGAATCTCTTACCTTCATTTATTGGTCACTCAATCCTACACAGAATTTAGAATCAGTTATTAGAGATTTTGTGCACTGTACAGAAAGAATTATCCATATATTTGCATTTGCTTGATGTAATCTCCAACACTACTTTCTGAATTTCCACTTAATCAAGGAAGCAGTGGCCTTGTTTCCATATTATAACCATACATCTTTTCTTGTCTCTTTATATATGTATTTTTCTAGTCATTCTCCCATGTTTGAGAGTGTGTTCACCACTGTCATGAATTAGTAATACAATATTATATTGTTATTTTCTAGGGCATGAGTATGCGTACAAATTTTTCATACCAAACGCATTTTAAATACGGACATGTTTACACACTCTAACTTCACGCAATAAGTGTGTAAGTTGCATTACATGCATCATGCATGTATGAAATCTTTTACTAGTTTTATTGGGTTATGCAGGGCCAGGTGGTCCCTGATTCAAAAACATTTCCATCAGGAATCAAAGCTCTCGCTGATTATATACATGAGAAGGGCCTCAAGCTTGGTATTTATTCTGATGCTGGGTAGGATGAAATGTCTACTTCTTAGCTAGAAGCTTAGAAATTAAATACCATAAGTTGATTATGTTTTCAAAGTTTAAACCGTTTTCACAATCCCCAACTAGTTTTACTGACTCACCAATCTTCACTCTCAGGCTTTTTACATGTCAAGTTCGACCTGGATCACTTTATCATGAAAATGATGATGCAAAGCTATTTGCATCTTGGGTTAGTTTCCCTATTTCTCTTGAGATCACTAATCCCATTCTACCACACAATCTTCTCTGCTGTCAGTTAAATATGGTTGTCTTTTTTGGTTGGTATTTATTTTTTTGATTGTTGAGTCTCAGGATGTGGACTATTTGAAGTACGACAACTGTTTCAATCTAGGCGTTGAACCAAAAGAACGGTTTGACCCTCATCATATTGTTGCTTAGTCTAATTATATTGTTATCAATCAATTGAAGTTAACCTTCTTTATTCCATAAACTCCAGATACCCACCAATGCGTGATGCTCTAAATGAAACTGGACGAACAATTTTTTATTCACTTTGTGAATGGTAATCTGGTTTCTTCGTCTATGTATGCACCTCTAAGCCAATTTATTATTAGCTTGAAATAACTGTTTACTCCATTAATTTTTCCAGGGGTGTGGATGACCCTGCTTTATGGGCTGGCAAGGTTGGAAACAGTTGGCGTACAACAGGTGACATCAATGATTCATGGGCAAGGTTAAAATTATTTGACTTGTAATTCTTATGATCTAGTCAGTGTATGTTTTGGTTTTTGTTTGCAAATCATATTTCTTTAAGTATTTTCTTATAATCTTTGAGTAATGAACTAATGATGAACAAACGTCCCTCCGCCTAATGTTCCAAGATGATATTATGAAATATGGGCTTGGTTTTTGTTATTCGTCTTCGATGAGAAATATGTTTGACATCTTATTGTAGTATTCTACTTTCCCCCTACTCCACATAGAATAAGAGATAAGTTATGCTTATCATGTACATGTTAGGGGACCAATGGTAGACAAAATAAGTGCCATTTGTACTTCACTACCTTATAACCTTTCATTACTGAAGGGTCGGAATTTAGCGCATATCCCAATCTAGAACAGGGATATATATCTTGTTTGGCAATTCTGAAGTTGAAAGTGGCAAAGAAGTACACCGTGTAGTGTTCAAGTATAATATAAGCATATATTATAGAAGTTTTTAGTTCTCCAATATAAATTGAAGTTTTTGGATCAGGTATGGAAGTATCCAATTCAATTGGTGTTGTAGATTGTAGAGATGTCAAATATGGTACACATCCATAAACATTAGATACTTCTTTGCTTGTTTATGACAATTTCAGTCTTGCCATAAAAGATTAACTTTCTCTACAAGTTGTTGTTACCCTGTGAAAGCATTGATGCATTTTCTAGTAAGAATCATTCCATACTTTTACCGATGACCGTTTAGTTTTGAGGTCCTATATGCATTGTCCATAAACTCACTTTTCATCTTTGAAGATGGAACTATAGGGAAGTTTTTAATCTTTATTTAACTGTTTTTGGATTTTTTTTGTTTAGCATGACTGCTATTGCTGATTTGAATGACAAGTGGGCAGCCTATGCGGGACCAGGTGGATGGAATGGTATAAATTGTTCAAATTTGAGTGAAGGCATATCTATCAACCACCTAATTATAGAGTAGTTTTTCTGATTCTTTACATTGTCATTTCTGGTAGATCCGGATATGTTGGAGGTCGGTAATGGAGGCATGACTAGTCGAGAGTACCGCGCTCACTTTAGTATTTGGGCTTTGATGAAGGTCTTTCTTTCATCTTCTTGACAATTGTTTCATTCCCCCCCACTTATTCTTTGGAGCTTTCACAGTTTCACTTGAGTTGCAACTTTTTATATTCTTTTTGCTAATTGTTGGTAAGATTGTGGTAAACAACTAACAACATTCATGATTTATGGCTTGGAAGAATTATTTTAGGAGCCGCAAAATAATTTTGATTACCAAGAAATAAACTCTTGTATAAATTTAGACACTGATCCCTAAATTATATCATTCAGCTAATCTTTGTCATGTCATAATATCAATATCCAAATCTATATACCCGACCCGAAACTTTTAGCCTGTGAGATCTAGTAGTACACTAGCACTTGTATGATTATTGAACTCTCGAGTCCCATATCATTCGGCTAAACCTTCTTTTCTCTCTCTTATAATGTGTTGGTTTAATGCACTCAACTTTTTAGTCATTTTAAATCTCAAAATGTTGTGCTTCATTCTGCAGGCTCCTCTTTTGATTGGTTGTGATGTAAGAAACATGAGTGCGGAAACTTATGAGATTCTAACGAACAAGGAGATCATTGCTGTAAACCAAGGTTATATTCATCTCCTCTTACGCATGAAGGCATGCAGGCTCCTCTTTTGTTTCTCTCTCTCTCTCTCTCTCTCTATCTCTCTCTCTCACACACGCACACATACATAC
>JAYMTE010001370.1:0-13552 GCA_036897545.1 Pelargonium fulgidum
CGAGTTATAGTTTACCTTTTGTTGGTCTCACATGAAGGTCCATCCATGTGTATCAGCTGACCCAAGATCGGTTAACAACTTCTCAAGAAACCATGTCCACGTCTCTTTTGTTTCTTTTTCTACAACTGCCCATGCTATCGGGTACATGTTTTCATTTGCATCAGTCCCAACAGCAGCGAGTAGTTGTCCTTTAAATGTGGTTTTCAAATGAGTACCATCAGCCCCAATAACTGGTCTACAACTTTTGATGAACCCCTCCTTACATGCTTGCAAGCACACATAGACTCTTTTAAATCTACCATCTTCAATACTTATGTGAAAAGTGCTTCCAGGGTTATACAATCTTATAGCTTCACCATAAACTCTTAATTGACTGTATTGTTCTACAGCGGTTCCATTAATCTCTTTAAGCGCTATCGTTTTTGCCCTATAACACTTTTGAATACTTGGCTTGATACCAGTTTCTCTGTACACATAGTTTGCAAATGCAGCATTGTCCCAATTAGGAGAATCTCGTATCATTGCCTTATATTGTCTTGACATCCATGAAGCAGTCACCCTAATTTTTTTTCATGCCTTCCACAATTATGCTTTTTATAAAAGGTCTTTACTCTAACTGCTGTCCTCTTTGGATTAATGTTGACCCTTATTTTCCACCCACATTTCATTGCGCATTCAGCGCGCAATAGATTTTTGTCGTTATGTTTGATGTTATAATCAAACCCTTTCTTGATTGCATATTCTGTCAAAGCTTGCTTGAACACCCCCATATTTGAAAACTCCATGCCTTTTTGTAACTTAATAGGCTTTAAAAAATCCGTGTGTTAATTAAAAATTTCTCCTCACCTGATTCATCCGCTGTTAGTAAATCATCTGAATTTGCATAATCAGATTGATGCTCACCATCCCAAGAAAGTTCTTCAACATTCAAGAATCCGTTCATCACTTTCTCAACACTCATATCCACATTGTTCATGAATATGTCATCATCACTACTGTCAGACTATAAAAAATCAGTAAGCTCGCAATTAGCTTCATTAACTCTTTTTGCCACTTGCTTCTTTTTAATGGCCAACTTCTCTCTTCTTCTTTTATGAGCAACAAGAATATCAACCTTAGTCATATTTGTAGTGTCAACCACTATATGATCCTCATTTTCACAGGTAAAATGTGATGATAACTCTTCCACAACAGCCTCATCCAACCCATGCTCGCAAAACCATTCCAACCTTTCTTGACCAACCATATTATCAAACATGTTCAGTAAATCGTTATTAGATCTTAACTTACTCAAATTAGTCATATCATCTCTCAGATATTTGTAGTATATACATATAACATTCATGTAACTCATCTCCTTCATCATTGTCTCTATCTTAATAATGGACATTAAATCTGGATCCACGTTATCCCAAATATCTAATACACCTCCCACGTACTTCAAATTTGGATCTTCATGAAAGACACCCTTATGATAAACATGAATGATAACATTGTCCATATCTGGTCACAAAACCAATATAAATTAGATAAAAAATTTGTATCAAACAAAACATTAAAGATTCGTCAAACATGATAGCAAATAAATAGCTTGCATATAATAGCTAGCAAGGAGTAATTAAACTGACAATGGTAAACTAATTAGAAGAGAAGTAAAGAGAAAAATATTAAGTAGAAGTAAAGAAATAATAGTAAACAGTTTGTCTTTGCATGCTAAATTCTTGTGATTCATGAATTGAATCATACATTCAATTTGCCACTGCAAAAACAGCACTAACTAAAGATTTTTACTCTGTTTTTTTATAGCTTAAGAGTTGTAAATAAGTAATGATTTAGTAAGAGCGTATGATAAGTATAACTACACAATTAGACGATAGGTTTCTTCTTGTTTGGTGTCTTCTAGCTGAGTGAGAAATTAACAACACAAAATATAAAGCTTTTTTTAATAAACTGCAAACATTCTTAATTTTAGAAGTAGACGAAGGGGTTGGTTTTGTAATTTTTTATTATATTAGGATTTGTAGTTAAATCGATTGTAAGAGTTTCCCTATAGTCTTGAATCATCAGGAAGCTCTACTTGATTCTAGCTTCTGAAAACGTATGCCCCATTCGTTCATGTCGATTGATTAATTTAAGATTAGCATGAATAAACCTAAATTCAATCAATCCCAAGCCAATTAACTGTCACAATTCACAAAATTATACAATACTTATGATGCTGAGAAACTTGGTTAGAGATACATATACCTGAAAGTGCAATAGCTCCCAAAATTATGAATTACTTGTGATGAACAGCTTTAGTTTTTGCAAGTGTGCTTCTCTTCCTCAAAATTGCTATACATACGTACTGAAACAATGTTTCAACTCTAGCATTATTGTTTCCCAAATTGTGTTTGATTAAAATTAGGCAACTTAATTACATGTGCAAATCACATGACATAACGGAGTTAAAATTCCGTTAGATTTTTACGTAAAATTAATGTTTTGATTGTAATGATGAGAGGGTATAGTTAAGAGATCATTGGTGATGATAAAAATAGTTGGAGGATCAAATTCGAACTTTAAAACCAAAGGAAATAAGATAGATTACATAATATTCTGCAATTATATATCGAATTACTCATAACTAAAAGAGGAAATCCCTCATATAGTTCAGATTCTTTGCTGGGTTGTTCGAGGGAGGATTCCTACTAATGACAGTGTGTAGTTGGAGGATCGTCAGTAAATTTAACCCTTCATTTAAATACGTTATCTGTATATAAATTATCAATATCATCCTTATAATAAGTTATTCAAAAACTTTTTTTTTTTGAAAGCAAGTTATTTAATAACTTAGTATCTCTTAAGATGGTTAAACACCTTTCGAAAAAAAAAAAAAGATGGTTATACACATGTTCTTAGAGTTAATAAAAAACTTAAATAACTTCCTTAAAAAAAAAATCTTTCCAACCTCTTTAAAAAAAAAAATCTTACTAACCTCTTTTTAAAGGAGAGAGATCATATAAGAGTATAATCACTATCGTATACAAAATATTTTGGTCATGTGAATTGCATTTGTTCTTTTTATTCCCTCTTAGAAATTTAGAATTGATTTATTGTTAGGGCTAGGGAGAGTGTTTGAAATTACAGTGAAGTATAGGGGTTGTTTTGAAATTAGCCATTTGTTGGTACTCATTTGTTGGTTACAAATACAAACACGAACGTAACAACACTGGAGAATAGAGATGAAGCATTGTGAATAGCGCAAGATTCGGAGTGTCCGCACAAGGCCGTTGTTTTAGGACTTATTGATGTCCTTGTTTGGATCTTGACGCGGATACACAGGTGAAAAGCATGGCTTGACATTTTCTTCACACTATTAATTCTCTATTTCTCGTTTCTCTTTCTTTTCTTCCTCACCAAATCCACCATTTCTCCATCTCATTTGCAATAACAAATCATCTTCTTGACGAAGAAGACGATCATGGCCTGCAACTCGATTCTCTGTGTTTTAATGCTATTTTCATGCTTGTTTGTTCAAATTGATGCATTTTACACGCCAGGTTCATACACTAGCTACACTATTTCCAGCATCACCTACCCTACCACCACCGTCAGGCCCTACCAGTGGAAATATATAAGAGGTCTCTCTAACCTCGCCATTTTTGCCTGTTTCTTCGTTCATGCAATTTGATTTTGATCTATCATTTTGGTCAAAATTCATGTTCAATGTGTTTGTGTTCAATGTGTGGTTTAACATAAATGATGATAAGACTGAACATTCAAGCAAAACATGAAAGCGCTTTGGGAACAACCATCATCGGGACAAGTGGCTTAAGGAGGCGCTTGTTTCTCTTGAGGTCTCAGGTTTGAGCCTCGGTTGTTGCGTCTGCTGATATTGTGTCTGGAGCATTTTCATGGAGTGTGTGCTTTTCAAAACCAAAGTATTAGAAAGGAGACATGGATTGCTCCATAGCCGTGTTGAATTATTGATGCTGATTTGTCATTGCATTTTTGTCTAGTGTGAAATTGCAATCCTTCAGTTTCTGATTATAATTTTGATATTTGAAAAGTGGATCAACTATGTAATGAATTGATCTTTAATTCTTCAGTTTCTGATTATAATTTCGATATTTGAAAAGTGGATCAACTATGTAATGAATTGATCTTTGTGTTGTGCATGTTATAGTTGAATTGCCACAATGGTTCTCTAAAGTCACTATAGGCCTGCAGTCAGATGTGGACATTGTAAGTATGCTTATTAGAGCTCAATTATGATTCTTTTAATGCTTATTTTTCAACTTTGTAAGTATATGTCGCTTGTCTATTGGATTGTTCCAGAAGTTTTGACGTACGCCGTGCACTTCTTTGATGGCTGATCACTGTGATTTTGTTTCTTGCTTACTGTTCGAACTATTTGCAGAATGTTCATACCATACATAAGGTTCCTAGAAGTGAATTGCCTGTGATTTGCTTTAGAGATGGTAGCCTCCCTATACCGGACAACTTTAACACTACTTTTGGAGACATAGGTAAAAGTGACCTATACAAACTTAACTAATCTCAATTGAGCATCTACTTGATTTCGTTGTTCTATATCTTTTCAAATATCAACTGCATTGCAGTGTTTATTCCACCCTCTAACGAGTCTTTTGGAAGACCACAAAAGCTTAAAGGAATGGATATGGAGCAGTGCCACGCTATGAGGGGATTTTTACTACTGCAGCTAACAAATGAGCAGGTTAGTCATAAACCTTTTTGTCTTTGATACCCTTCCAAAATATGCAGGCGATGGAATTTTTTTAACTGCAATCATTTATTTCCATTAACACATAATTAAGCCATATATGATTGCTAAGACATATTTATGCATCTTTTTGGCTTAAAGGTCACTCAGTTGCTACTTTGTGTGTTTTGGTTGTCTTTATATTTGTGTGTTGTGTGTCTGAAATATTCAGCTCATAATATTGGTTTACAGATATCTCCAGGAGTCTGGTATATCGGTCTTTTCAATGGCATTGGACCTACAAGAACCCAGGGAAGGATGGTATGGTGATATCTTTCCTCATTTAATTGGGTCTGTATTGTGCTCTTATTTCTTAGAATTACAAAGTACATAATTATTCTGCATCATCCCTTCCATTTGTCTCTTTTGCATGTGCATAACAAAATAAGAATGGGCATATAGGAAATTTGATATATTTATGAGAAACAACCTTAAAATATGCCTCACTGAAACCCCCAACAGAAGAACTACCCGCACTTAATTAGCAGTCGTAATGAATATATTGAATAAGTGCTGTGGAATTTCTCTTATGACTCTGTTCGCTACAATGAAAATGCTAATAGATATCTTTATTTTGAAGTTCATACAACTGACACAGCCTCCTTTTATCTTTCATTTGTGTTACATAAATTGATGGTACATCAGTAGTACCTTTTCATAGATATATGCACCTGAAATATTGCTATTCTATCACAAAATGTAAAATTATGTTCTATCTTTAATTTACGCTCTTATTTCTTCATGCTCATGCGTGTTACAACAATTTAAATTCAGACATCTACGGTTTTGGCCTTCAGATTATTCGAAGCTCGCCATTCTCCTTCATTGCCAGTATAAGTGTAGAAGGATGTAGAAAGCCAATGATGTGGGGAAAAGAGTGCAACAAGTCAGTAAATGTACTTCCATGTGACCATTCTAATAACTACAGAATTGCTAAAAATTCTCCAGTTGCTCTGGCTACTTGCAAAAGTAAGACCTCTTGCTGTAAAGTCAATGAAGAAAGAGTCTACTCCACGGTTGTAGTGGGAATGACAGAACAGTTAACCATCATGGTATTGAATTCTACATTTGATGGAAAACCATCCAAACCCTCTGGGAAAAATGAGATTCAGTTATTGTGTTATGCTCGGCAGGGTGGGATTCCTTCAGAACATTTGCATGATTACGCTGCTAATATAACTAGATACCCTATGGTTATTCATACACCTAAGATTGGTAATTGGTATTTTTCAATTATGGCTGTTAATATGTCCAAAGGATATGAACGAACTCGTGATGATGTAAAAGTTTGCTATGCCGTGGAAATGCAAATGCTTGAATGTCCTTTGGGGAGGGCCGGACCAAACTGTACACGGGAAAGGTACACACTGCAGGTGGGATTGTTGATCAATAAGTTTCTCTTCATCTTGTCAAATTCTTTGATTATGATTATGATACTATTTTCACATCTTGTTCATGTTTGGTGCCTTATTACATACTTCTAGTAGTGTTATATTCTGATTATACAAGTTTGAAAGTGCTAAACTTGAATTCTTGTAAATGTCTAAAATGGTAACAAGATTCAGCATGATGCTCTGGATTTTAAATCAACATTTAACATTCTTGTTTGGTAATGTATAGATGAACATAAAGCTTAGGGTGAAGAGATCATTAGATAGTTACCGGAACATGAAACTATGAAAGGCATGCTTGTTCCACTGGAATTTCCATTTCTATCCTTTCTAGTTTTATCTATTGCTTATCGTTGTACCTTCTCTTTCTGTTGATCCTTTAAATACATGTCCACCAGACTTATTGGGAATGGTTTTCTGCAGACATATCTCGGGAAAGAGTCAACCCTATTTGAACCCTATTATTTGCCAATCAGTAATAAGATATCCACAGATGCAACCACTTTTCCTCTTAGACCCTTGTTAAGCACCTCCACAGATGGTGAACTAGGAAGTAGTTGGACTTATTTTAATCTGGACATTCCTCGTGGAGCGGCTGGGGGAAATATCCACGTCCAACTAACTTCAAATACAAAGATGAACTATGAGATATATGCTAGATTTGGTGGAATACCATCTATGAATATGTGGGACTACTATTATGCAAATTCGTCAAGAAACAGTCAAGGATCTGTGTTTTTCAAGCTGTATCATTCGAGCGAAGAATATATTGATTTTTATATATTATATGCTAGTGAAGGAACTTGGAGTTTTGGAATAAGGCATCCATATTCTGGCAGTAGTGCATCCCAAGCAGAAACAACCGTTTCTTTTTCACTCGAAAGATGTCCTAAGCAATGCTTCTCTTATGGGACCTGCACATCTTCTTTTGATACAAGTGGATTAACGGCTTACAGGTTTTATGTTTCTCTCTCCCCATACTAAATTTAGCTTCTTATTCTTTTTAATTTGTTCCATGAGACGCATGACATTTCTTTATGAGTGACTGGCAAGGATGTTATATTAGGTTAAACTTGGTATAGTATGGAGATCTCCATATGGATGTTTGAAATTGCTTTTGATATTGGTAAATATCCAACTTTCATAGAATACTTCTGAGTTCTTGATTGCTTTATCGCATTGCTATTATATTAGGAAATAAATGCCATTGACCTTGAGCTTAGTCTAAGTTCCCAAACTTCGAAATAAACTTGACTTTGGCTCTATTATAGTTAGTTCATAATGCTCTAGCCTTGAAAATGGAGTCAGAGGTAAGTGAATAAAAATGGTTCTGGATTGCACAGTGTTCTAGGCTAAGATAGCCGTCTTGATTTATACCCAAGTTGAAAAGTACAACTTTTTATTTAACCAAAAACTAAACAGAGTGAGCCCAACACTCATCAATCTATGATATCAGGCTCATTATGTGGATAGAAGAGACTAAAAACTTGATCCAAATTGCAATATTTACCAACTTTTATTCTTGTATTGTCACCATTACAACATTCGGATAACCAAACAACCAAAACCAGGTTCATACCAAGAATTTTAACAAGTTTCTTCCACTATACCTCATGACAAACATAATTGAATAGAGAAAATTTATGAGAAATTTTGTTGTTATTTTAAAATTTTAATTGAGTTTCATAATGAAAACAGTCTAAGCATGGGATCCTGCTATGACATATCCATATCAATCTCAAATCCATTATCAATCTCAAACTCATCACAAAAGCGAATTTTGTCAAAGATTGTAACTTTTACATGATTTGAGATGAGCAATCTTGTATGATTTTTGTGTGTGCAATTTCATGTTCTGGGTTGATACACAAACATCTGATTCTGAAGTGTGGTTTGTGCTTGTGAACATTTTTCAGTAACACTTTTAGATACTGAACCTTATTTACAACCCAACTCTCTTAGTCAAGTATCTTTTTTCCTCAGCTATTGCTCCTGTGATCGAACCCATGGAGGCTTTGACTGTAGTCAAGAAATTGTATCTCATGGAGGTAAATGCTACTTTATGGAGTTTTAGGTTATCAAATATGAGGAATCTGGTAGTTAATCATTGGAAAATATAAAAGAAAAGTAACAACTATGTGCTGAACAATGAAGTTAAATCCTTGAAATTTAAAATTAACTTAATTTTTGGAAATAATAACTTACAGGTCTTGAATTTTTAGAAGGCTTGGTATATATGACCCTAAAAAATATTAGTCTTGGTTAATTTTCTGTTTTTCCTAGATTGGTTTATTAACTTATTTTGTCTTCTTCCAAGGAAATATTTGCTTTCAAATAAAGGTTTAGTTTAAGGGCTGATAGTCTACTACCAAATTTTCTGTGTGGCTTTCAACTCAAACTGTCCATCCATCAAGGACCTGCTAGAGTTTTCTTTGTTGTATCATGGACGATGTCTCTTTACTTTATCTTGTATATACCATGTCTACTTCATCTGATTAAAACAATACTCGGTCTGTAAAGCGCATTCTTCGTGCTGGTGCTCTACTCTTTCGTGTTTGTCAAACTGTCATTTGAATACATAGTTAGTGTTGGAAATTGTGTGCTATTATTTAATTATCTGCATAAAATGCAGGACACATTGGACAAGCGATTTTTCTTATTGCATCAAATGGTGTAGCTCTGCTTCCAGCCTATTGGTCCCTTAAACAGAAGGTAGTGCCTGCATAACCTTTTTATTCTTAACAGCCCAATTTTTGTGGTGGCAGAAATTAGTGATGCTTTTAGGCATAGATCAATAGTTTTCACTGAAGCTTCTGACTGTATCACTGATCTTCTTTGAGGTTATGGTACGTAGCATCACTAGCCTAGTTGATTGGGACTAGTGGATCTTGTCAGGCCTAATGATTATTCCATGTAGTTAATCTATATAAAATGTTGGTACATGAGAATCAAAACCATACAGCTTTTCAAAAGAACAGCCTGATAGGGTGGTTAATGAGATATCAGAAATCCAATGGTTCGTGTATTAAGGGAGGTCTAAGGATACATACTAATAAGTTATATTTGAGAAGCTACTAAATACTCAATTTGGAGTTAAGGTATATAAGTAAGCACTTATGATTTTTATTTTTTTGGATCTATTATTTTTCTCTATGCAGGCATATGCAGAATGGGTGCTCTTCACATCAAGTGGAATTGCAAGTGGGTTATATCATGCGTGTGATGCAGGGACCTGGTGTGTGTTATCGTATAATGCCTTACAGGTACGCACCACTACCTATAAAACTCATCAACATAAATAATTAAAGTAGTTACCATAAATTTGAGATCACATACAAGTCTTTCATATTCTTGATAAGAGTTGTAGTGAAGATCTTAATAATGGTTCCATTGGTGAATGTTTCAGTTTATGGACTTTTGGCTCTCTTTCATGGCTGTGGTCAGCACTTTTCTGTTCCTAGCCACCATGGATGAAGCTACCAAGAGAATAATTCACACAATCGTTGCTATCCTTACTGCTCTCATAGCCTTAACAAACGCAACCAGGTATGCAGAGCTGCTGGTAAACACAGTTGAGTCCTTTCTGGCTACAGTTTAGGACTCTCCTTTACTAATTACAGTTCGCTAAACTGCGCAGGTCATCCAATATAGTCTTTGTGGTTGCAATTGGGACTGTGGGTCTTCTTATTGGATGGATGGCAGAACTCTCGAGCAAGTATAAGACAAATCAACCATTAAGGACCTATTTTAATATATATAGCAGGTGAGTTCATTGGCTCGAACTTGTACATTATATCAAGTATCTTTTTTTTTTTTTTTTTTTTAACAGATAATGCATCCAATGCACTTGGCATACACATGCATTCATTATGTTATATATGTATAATGCTTGTTTTCTCAGTAAAATGCATCTTGTTGTATTCAATTTCAGATGGCAAATTATTCAGTCGTGGTTCTATGACCTTTTCAAGAAATTGTTGAGACGACTCCATTGGGGATATATAGTTGTGGGGTTCATTGTATTATTCTTGGCTGGAATAAGCTGGATTGTGGAGACCAGTGAAACCTACTGGATTTGGCACAGGTATGTATAGCCAAACATCTCTCTCAGTCTGTACATGCGCGTGTATCCCGTATTAATTTGGTTTTGAATCATGTTTTGCAGTCTCTGGCACGCCATGATATACACAGCTTGTTTCTTGTTCCTGTGCTCAAAACCAATAGATGAGATCCATAGTCGTGGTCCAAGAGCCTATGAGCTAACTCGGCAGGATGAATTCTCATGAGTTGAGTTGGCAGGATTCTATCAGTTCTCAGTGCCCACGAATAATATGTCGTTGAGGCACGCAGCAAAGATAAGTTGTACGTAAATTCATGCTGCCTGAGACTGAATGAATAAAAGAGATTTTGATTGCAATGTGCACTTGCTGGACCAAGTAAGATCCAACTTCTTCCCATAGCCCTCATATTTATATATAATTTTTGCAGTATATATAGGTGGTAATGGTAATGGTAATGGTATTACTATACATGTAGGAATAGATAGAAACATAGGTTGGAGAAACAACTGACATTAGAATGGCATTGATAAATTTTGGGGGAGCAAAACAGGAGATGAATTCAATTCAATTCAATTGTACAAGCATAAACATATTTGTTGTTTCATTTATTATATAAATGTTGTCTTGTTTTTCTTTTTGCAATTGAAGTAGTAGTAGACACATACTTGAGCTTTCTTGTCATTTTGGAGTGCAGAGGAGAAATCTTTTCATCAATAATGTAATCCATTACATTTAACCAATGCATTATCATGTAACATATAATTCTTTTACCATCCAAATTGATTTGGACAAATTTTGAGTAAAATCTCTCTGGAAAAATTCAAAAACTGTCCACAAATCAGATTGAAAAATGATTATTTTTTTGTGCAAATCAAAGTAAACCATCATTGTGTTTCTCTCAAAAAAATTACAAAATGTAATCTCTATTATGCTCCTCTCAAGCAAAAAAAATCACCCTGTTAGAACTTAGAAGATTGATGTACAAACTAATCAAATTTTTCATTGTTGTAGGTCATAAAAAAATTAGTTTTGAGATGAATCTAGAATTGAAAAGGCCAACTTGGCCGATAAAAATGCATTCTTTTACATCTAATTGAATTTGTTTATCTTGCTCTGCTTAGAGGGGATGAAATATGTTATAATACTTCCTCAATAGTAGAATTAAAAAAAAAAAAAAAACACAAAACAAAATATTGTCATATTAATTTTTGTCACCAATAATTATGTACTAAAGTATACATTTTCGTTATGCAAAATGGGGTCCTCCAATCCAAATGTTAATACAATGGAATTGAAAATTACATACACACAGGATATGAGGAAGCCTATGGCTTTGCCTATCCCAATGAATTCAATTTTTATCCACAAACCAAGCTTCATGAATATATATAGCTCTGCCACTTATTTCACTTGCTTCCTTTTTAATCACTTGTTTTCTATTGCTATATCTTTCCTTTCCTTACATGGCACTCAAGCTCAAATAAACCAATTCATAAGGAGCTAGCTCATTCTAGATATTCAAACAATGATTTTGTTATTCATTCTTCTATTATTGGAAAGGTTCGCTGAGAACTAGAAGAAAGGGAATACAAGTCTGAACCTGACAGCTCTCTGTAATCCTTGCGAATACTCCAAAGAATCTCTGCACACCTTCTCATGCTTGGCCTACTTTGTCGATGTGGTGCCAAGAATCTTTTCCGCTGCAAAGTTATTCGGATCACTATGTTCCAGCGTCAGGTCTAAGGTTGATATGGCATCACCATCACTGAACTTCTCCATGGCCTGCACTTGCACCAATCCAAGTAAAAAATTGGTCATTTTCGAAGAGGAGATGGAGGGAAAAGAGTACAGTACCCAGTCTCTCGTTTCACTTCTATGGGACGCCAGCCAGTCACTAGTTCAACCAGCAACACGCCAAACGAATACGCATCACTCTTCTCAGTAAGTTGATAGGTCTTGAGGTATTCCGGGTCCAAGTCCCCAGCAGTTCATTTAACTTGTGTATAGACATGAGTTGCACCCGAGTCGGTGTCTGCGCCCAGTTTAGCGAAACCGAAGTCAGCTACCTTGGCGCGATAGTTCGCAGTGAGCAGAATGTCGGAAAACTTGATGTCCCTAGTAATGATAGGATGATCTACAAGAAAGCTCCACATTAAAAACAGTGAATTACTCAAGAACTGATGTGAAGATAGGTGATGGCGTGTGCTACATCTATTAAAATATCCAGCTGCGCAGCAAGGTCAAGAATGTTTTCATGTACACCTGCATTGATCAGTTTTTCTATCAGGTCTTCTTTTAAGGTCTTAGGTTCGAGCCTGAGTTATTACGTTTGCTTATCAAAAAAGGTTTTTCGATCATGTTTAGAGTAGTAACCATATATTGTGTCCAGAACATGACATCCAATTGTTCTCTGAGGGTTCCATTAGGAACATGCTCCACAACAACAATCCTCTCACCTTCCTGCTCCAAATATCCATACAACTCGACCAAATTCAAATGTTCCACCCGTGGTGAATTCGCAGTTTATCCAGTTCTGTTCTTTTGGTATGATGTAATTGATGAAGAAGCCAACCTTCTTAGCTCGTTTGATCTCGAGGAGGGTCCCGTCTCGAAGCCTCCCCTTGTAAACGATCCCAAAACCACCTTGTCCGATCTTGTGAGAGGGTGAGCAGTTCCTGGTAGCTTTGCAGATCTCTTCCATGCTAAACTTTACACTCCCAGGATCTCTCCCACGGCTTCTTTCACTAGCAGCTCGAGAAGTAGTTGGAACAACTATGAATTAAGTAACTAAACAGTTTAGTATGACTTGTTTCGTTTCATGTCACAAGCATAAATTGATTACAAATACAAACATAATGTTTAAGAAATCATAAAATTTCAAGTGACAATGTATTGTTATCATTTGAAATCTCATGTTTTAAGCACATTAATTTTAAATGCTATTAGATTTGACTAAAATCCAGCATTTCAAATGAAATGTTGATTCCTAGGCACACTAGTAATTTATAAGCCGCAATTAGCTAATTAATTACCGGAAGAAGCTTTGAACTTCTTAGAATCGGTGGTCTAGGACTCCGGTGAAAATTACCACAATTCTGTTATGATGGTCATATCTGTCATACGTATGTCCTCTGAATCCAAATACAATAACCTCCCACAAATCTTGAACGTTTAGGACGCTACTCAGAGTAGCTGAGACTTCATCATACGCCTTAGAGTACAAGGCAGGTGATCGTGATGGCGTGCCCAAAATGCAAATACTCAGTTCACACGATTGAAAACCGTTGGACGCTACCCCGCGTCGTATAGACTTCTAGGGTGCTTTGATGTGCGCC
>JAYMTE010001371.1:0-13550 GCA_036897545.1 Pelargonium fulgidum
CGTGACAGTTCGGGGCGGGTGGGGTGCTCCTGCCCCTGGACCATTCCTATGCTAAGCTGTTAACCAGTCTATAACCGGACCAAATAGGACCAAAATTGAGGACCTAAAGTCGAACCGGTGATTTTCGGTCCAGAATTGGCCCAAATGTGGAAGTCCAATCATCCTCCAGCTAAAGCAGCATCCATTATATATTTATATTGAGTCCTTTACAAATGCAGCCCAAGGACAAAAGCTAGCCCAACAAACTATTTAGTCTAGGGCTGGCAATTTAAGAATAGAATTTGTTTTTTTTTTTTTTTTTTGAAGGATAGTACGAGAAAGAACGATCAAAAAATGGTGTTAGTTTTGGGCTTACGTATAAAATATGTGACTCGAATTCACAAAAAATGTTAGTCGACGTTACCAATAGAGTGTACCTTGTATGGGAACTATGCAGTGTGTTCACCAACGGAGTGTAACACTAAGTGTTTTATATTCGGTTAGAAGTGTGCCCACATGCGGATAAACCGTCCGTGATCACCCCACTAGCTAATGTCTAAAGTCGTCCATAAAAACATTGACCCGAGATAGAGTAAAGCCTTGGTGCCTCGTGGGACTTGAGTTGTGGCGTCCTCTGCTGCCACGTGGAGGCCAATCTCAAGCTCCTTTCTTGCATCTAAATTTGTGCACTACGGGCTTAGGGTTCCTTGCAACGACTGCGAACGATCCTTGTAGCCATGGGAGGACAATCCTCACTTCCACGAGCCGTTTTTTCCTCTTTCGTTTTAACTTATTTGTTAATCCATTTTTGTGCATCAGTTTTTGACTTCATTGAACTTGTTGATTAAGGACATGTTTTATCTTAATGTCTTTAGCGTAAAACTTAATTCAACTTTTACAATTTCTCGAAAATCAAAACTACTCAATACAAATGACGATTTTCAGTAGTTGAAATTTATTATAAAATTTTGTGCATCACCAACTAACATTCCAATCAACACTTATTCAACTTAAATTGATTGTCAAATGTTCTATTATAATTTTATATTACAAATCCCTGAATATTAGGTGTTAAGCCCATGTTGATTGAATTAGCAATATGCTCTCAGACATTAATCATATACTTGTCCAAGATAAAATACATATTGTCATGATTGTCCAAGTTTGTCAAACATTGAATTTGTATATATAAATGTAATAAAATCATTTGTTAATTATTCAGTAATTAAACAAATACTATATGGAATTTAATTTCTTATCTACAGCTAGTTTGTGCAGAGTATGTGTTAATTAGAATAACACATCAACATTATTGAAATAAAATCAACCATTCAATTAGGTGCATTGACTTTGGCTTGCTACTCCAAATGGTCGGTTCATTAAAAATTAATAATTTCGGAACAGTTAATTTGATGTTAATAAAAGTACTTAATTCTCTAGTTCAGTATTTAAGTATTGAAACATTCATGAAAACTAAAAGTTACAATTTAAAATATCCAACTTATCATACATTTTATAAATTTAAGAACAACAATTAAACAAACGCTTTCATATGTCGGTTGACTCTAGCTCCAGGGCAGGTTTAAAAAGCACATCGTTGATATGGTGAGTTAAAAGAAAAAGTTCTACTATATCGGCCCGAGGTTTAACCTCCTTATATATTTTGTTATATTAAGGGCGTATCCCACACGTTGACATATATAATAAGTTTAATAAAAAAATCATCCTGACTTGGCGAGCTCAAGAAAAAATAGCATCTTCGACGTCAATTTGGTGAGTTAAAAAAATAATAGCACCACTAGAGAGAGAAAAAAATAAAGAAAAAAGAAATTTAAGTTGCTGGCCCCAAAACAATATCAAGATGTGAAAGTATAGCATACACTCCTAGTAAAACTAATTAAGCTTGTTTGTTGGCCTATTCGTTTAAACCAAGAATGTCATCGATCTCGATTATGAATTTAAGTGGGCTCCGTCAACTCATTATACTAACTTATTCAAATCGTTAAAATTAGAAACTTCTTCAACATCACTTCCATTAAATAATTGTCGCACTCCGATTGTGTTATAAAATTTGCCAATTACAAATGACATATGTATAATTCTAATTTTTGTTTTAATTCAATTAAAAATCGATCATTATATAGTTTTATTGTTACTATGATTTATAATTTTTTGCCAAATCCAATCCAAATTTCTTATCAGGAAATCAAATGCACGGACTTGTTTCTCGTCAATCAACTTCACAATCATGTTGGTTGCTACAACAACTAATTAATTATATAAAGATAAACTTTATACAATAAACAAATGGTAGTGGCATTATCATGCCTTTATATAGATATACACATACATAAACAATTATATACACACAATACATATCCAAATTGATGCCTCAATGTGAATAATTAACTATTATAAATCAAATAGGTAATAAAAAATAATTAATTGGTTATGATGGAATAATGGAATATTAATAATTTGTTTCAAAAAAATTAAATATTTGTTGCTCAATTCATCAACTATATAAGGAATTGGTTCTCTATGTCCATTTCATCACAATCTACAGCTATCAAAAGCTGAAAAAAGAAATATTTCAAATATTGATTTGCTTTGATGTTGAAAAAAAACAACATGAAAACCAATATTTTATTGTTGGTTTGTGTCATTGTTTCTTGTGTTCTTGGAGCTTGCCAAGGAGGTTCTCTAAGGAAGCATTTTTACAAGAAAACATGTCCTCAAGCTGAAGAAATCATCCAAAAAATGATTTGGGTGCAAACGGCAAAAAATCCGGTCTTGCCCGCGAAACTTCTCAGAATGCACTTTCACGACTGTTTTGTTAGGGTACGTCCGAGTTTTCATCTTAACAATAGATTGAAATCAATGACATGATAATTATAACTTCTTCTTTTTAAGTTTTGTTGATAGTAAAACAATAATGAGTTTTATTTATATATTTGTATGTGGTTGTTTTAGGGGTGTGATGCGTCAATCTTGTTGAACTCAACGACTAACAATTCCGCGGAGAAAGATGCAATTCCAAACCGTTCTTTGTCAGGTTTTGACGTCATCGAGGCCATTAAGGCGAAGTTGGAGGATATGTGTCCTGGAGTTGTGTCGTGTGCTGACATCTTGACATTGAGTGCTAGAGACGCTATCTCATTTCAAGTAAGTGTTAATTATATGTGGTCGTATCATATGTCTCATCATATACGACAAATGAGTTAATGGGTAGGAAAAATGCAAGTATATTTATTAATCCAGTTTTTGTTGGAAAATTTGGTATTCTAAAATGGGTCAATGATGCTTATGACTTATTTTGGAAGAAAAATAATCGACGGCTCACAATTGGGCCAAAAAAATGAAATTTTATGCTTGTCATGCCAACTATCGTCAGTCCAATATCAATATTATTAGGCTGAATCAATGATGACCCATCAGTCGTTGACCTATTTGTCAACTCTATAATCGACAACTGTATGTTATAAGGTTGAATCAATGATGATCATGAGTCGTTGACCCATATCTAACCTGTAACAATCTCGTTAAGTGTGTCTAACTTAGTTTAATCGAATTTTTTTATTACTTACAATTGTTTCAACGTAAACTTTTATTTGAATTGGTTCTCTAACACGATGACCTGCAGTTCAAGGAATCTCAGTGGGAGGTGCTCACAGGTAGAAGAGATGGATTAGTGTCTAAATCTTCAGAGGTTCTTGCTAACATTCCTGGACCTTCCTTCAATTTTATCAGTCTCAAGCAAAATTTTGCCAACAAAGGCCTCACAGTTCATGATCTTGTGGTTCTATCAGGTACAATAAACAATATATTATCTATAAAACTTTTGGGGAAAAAATGTTACAAAAATTGCATTGAAAGACTAACTTGGTTGAACAATCTATTTATTCATTTAATCGATCAAATCAGTACTTTGTTCAACGTCACATCAATTTTATTTTTGAAAAAGTTGACTTAGTCGAAGTCAGATTAGACATGTTTATAGTGATTTTAATCGACTTGTATTGGAAAGAAAATTATGATAGATAGTATTCGACCAGAGTGATCGATTTGATTTGTTTAACTAACAACATAATCTGTTTGTTATTGTTCGATAGGTGCACACACCATTGGAGTTGGCCATTGCATCTTTTTCGCAAAACGGCTCTACAACTTCACTGGAAAGGGAGACCAGGACCCGACCCTAGACCCTGCTTATGCAACATTCTTGAAAACCAAGTGCCTGAGCCAAACCGACGCCACCACTGTCGTCCCGATGGACCCTGATAGCGGCAGAAAATTCGATTCTAATTATTTTCACATCTTGAAGCAAAATAAGGGTTTATTTCAGTCAGACGCAGCTTTGCTCATGAATGAAGGCGCGGCGAAAACTGTGACCGAGTTAACCGATTCAAACGATTTTTTCACTGAATTTGGACAATCCATGAAGAGATTGGGAGCTGTTGGAGTCCTCACTGGCTCTTCAGGGGAAATCAGGAAGAAATGTGGAGTGGTCAATTCATGAATTCAAGATTGAGGTTGTGTTTGATTATTCATTTTGTACTTTATGTGTAACTTGAAAAATAAATGATGATTTGATGTATCAGTGTAATTTGTAAAATGTTTCTTTCAACGTGAATAAAAATCAAGAAATTATTAATGCATTTTTTTCATATATATATTTTTAATACGATACTTACAAATAATTGTAAGGTCGGTGTTGACTACCTATTAAAAACTCGTTGATTGAATGCATCAGTTAATCCCGTCAAAAATATTTAACTAACATTCAAAAAACGCGCGTAGAACAATTATCTAGTCACCAATAAAATGGATCTATATATGTTTCAATTAATGAACTGATTTGATCAATATAGAAAATTAAAACTAACTTCACGAATTTCAATAATAATTTCTCACAAAAAATATGAATAGAAACTATCAATGCAACAGTTAGTCCCGCCAAAAACTCGAATTAACATTTAAAAAAACGAGCGCGCACTTTTTATAGCAGTTAAAGTGAATAGAACGTTGGTATAATAAAACATATTTTTTTAGAGTATAAGACATAAGAATAAACAATTTTGAACTGGCTTCTAAAAAAGCAGCTTCAAACCCGAATAGCCATTTTTTCTCAAATATTGGTTTCCTATCTTTATGTTTAGTTTTAAAAAAAGACCTAACTCAGTTCCAACCTACAAGAAATGTAGATTGCGACTTTTTGTAGTCGAGTTTCAAATTTCATGTGTAAAATGTGCAGATTCGTTTAGATTTACATGGCCCGACTAAATATTTGTTCGGGTTTATTTGTACACCGAACCCGTAAAATGTGGATCGAGGTTTCGGGTCCAAATTGGCAGATCCAGCCGGGAACCAACAAAGGCGTAAACATTTGGCGGGAGTTCAGTTTACTCATTTTGGACTCTGCACATCTTTAGGGCAAAATTTTGCTCTCGGAGCTTCTCTTGAATCGGCCATGGAAGACGCTGAAACTTCGATTCGACGCTACGTGAGTTTCAATTCATCGATCTATGATTCTCTGCAACTGTGTTTCTGTGCACAATTTGATGTGATATCGGTGTTTTTTTTCCCCCTGTGAACTAGCAAAAACGAGGTAGAGCTTCGAATCTGAAGCCGATTGATGGCTCAGGTGGAGAGAACAACGACCGGACCAGCGATGCCACCGATCTGAGCCCTAACCAGGTCGACCGTGAGGGTTCTGCTGATGATTTTGAGGAGGCACCTCCTAAAGCGAAGCGAGGTCGGCCTTCTGACAGTGCTTCGGCTGCTGCTGCTGCTGCTTCTGCCAAGAAACCTGATTACAGATTGATTGGTATAATTTGATGCGTTTAATTGTTTTTTTTCTTCTTAATTTCAAAATTTTGATTGATTTGTTGTGGTTGTTGTTGTTGTTTCTGTGTTGTTGATTGCTGAGAATGTGGATGTGTGGAAATTGATGACAATGTTTTGGGAAAGTGGTGTTTGAGTTTGATGCTTTTGCATGGTTTTCGTGCACTCATATACTTGAATTCTGACTTGGATAGAAGCTTTGGTGCAGCATTTAATCATTCTCTCGTGGTTTAATTGCTTAATTTTGATCTACATGTTTAATTTTTACTTGATTGTTGATTTCGATGGTTTTCAATTGTTGAGCATGTGGATGTATGGAAATTGATGATACAATACACAGGAGTGGTATTTGATTTTGATGTTTTAAAATGTTTGTGTACTTAAGAACATGAATTTCAGCCTGGATAGAGGCTTCGGTGGATTATTTAATCATACTGATGTGCTTTGAAAACGTGAATTTCCAACTTTTACTTGATTAGTGGCTTCAGTGGATTATTTAATGTGAAGTGGATGATTCTTCTTCTTGCTATGGTATTGGGGTTGATAACGTTCAGAATTCATGTTAATGTTGGTATGTATTCTCATGCAGAGGTTATCAAAGGTAACGGGAAGCTCATTCCTCAGGCAGCTAAGATATGGGTCGAGAGATATGAGAATGATCCAAAACCTGCAATGGTTGAACTCCTGGAGATGCTTTTTGAGGTAATGTGGTGGTTTTTGAAGTATATAAAATAAGGGAAATGAATCGAATGTTTATACATTTAGCTAATGGATTTCATATTGGGGACTGAACAATGTACTTAATTATTCTGAATCAACATATCAACATGTGTCTAATGAATGACTGCACTTTTGAAGGCATGCGGTGCCAAATATCATCTTGAAGTGGAGCTCCTGGATGAGACTGATATTGACGATGTGGTGGTTGCTCTTGTTAGTCTTGCTAGAGGAGTATCCTAACCTACCAAGTTTATGTGTTTATGTTTCATTCTTATTCTGTTTCCAAGAGAGCTCTTGTCTTTTCAATCATTATATGTTTTGAATTAGCGCATGCTCAATTAACCTGAGATATTCAAAGTTCTCGGACCTTCAGTTTTACCTTGACTCTGGAATCTTAGGGGGAAGTTGAAGATTTCCAAAATTCAAAAAAGAAGGAGTTTAAGAACTTCAAAGATAATCTTCAAACATTCTGGGACACTCTAATAAATGAGTGTGAAAACGGGCCACTGTTTGATAAGGTTTTGTTTGACAAGTGCATAGACTATGTCATTGCTTTATCATGGTTGGTATTCAACTCTCATGTAGTTCAAAGTTCATGGCTAATTTCTACTGTAACTTACTCTTTCTCAACTTTCATGTTATCAACATTTTGCAGCACTCCTCCTAGGGTTTACCGCCAGGTTGCTTCTTTGATGGGTCTCCAACTTGTCACATCCTTCATAACTGTTGCTGACAGGCTTAGTGGACAGCGAGAAACTACCAGGAGACAATTAGAGGCTGAAAAGAAGAAACGGACTGAGGGGCCTCGTGTGGAGTCTTTGAGTAAAAGATTTTCAATTACTCATGAAAACATAACAGTACTTGAGGAGATGATGCGGAAAATATTTACTGGGTAGGGTTGTTAAGAAAAATCAAATAAAGAAGGATTTGATTCGACAAAAGTATTAAATCTCTTGTTTCAATGTTTTGTTAACTAATAATAATTCTCGTCAGATGCCTTGTCAATTCTCACATAATTTATGTTGCTTTTTTGAAGGTTATTTGTGCATCGGTATCGAGACATTGATGCTACCATTCGAATGTCTTGTATACAATCTCTTGGTATCTGGATTTTGTCATATCCATCACTGTTCTTGCAAGATTTGTATTTAAAGTATCTTGGATGGACACTAAATGACAAAGTAATTAACAAATTCTCAGAGTTAAGCTAACTTCTTATTGCTTCTAATGTGTTCTGTGAACCTAATTTGCTTCTTTTTGCATTGCTTCTTTAGAATGCTGGGGTACGGAAAGCTTCTGTCCTTGCATTGCGAAATCTTTATGACAAAGAGGATAATGTTCCGCTTCTTGGCCTGTTCACTGAAAGATTTTCTAATAGGATGATTGAGCTTGCTGATGACATTGATGTTTCTGTAGCTGTATGTGCCATAGGACTTGTGAAACAATTATTGAGGTATCTATCTCTCTGATTTCCTGGTGGCCACCAATGCAGAGACTTGTGCTCTAAAAATGGGTTATGCTTTATCTTGCAGACACCAGCTTCTACCTGATGATGACTTGGGTCCTTTATATGATTTACTCATTGATGACCCACCACAAATTAGAACTGCCATAGGGGAATTAGTGTATGATCACTTGATTGCTCAAAAGTTTAACAGCTCCCAATCTGGCCAAAAAGGTTTTGCTCTTGAATTTATTACTGCATCACATGCCAGAATGATTCTGTCTATTTGAAACTCATTTCTGTTATTCCAGGCAATGAAAGCGATTCTTCTGAGGTCTATCTGGGCAGAATGTTGCAGATACTAAGAGAGTTTTCAACTGATCCAATTCTAAGTATTTATGTGATTGATGATGTGTGGGAATACATGAAGTCCATGAAGGTTTGTTACCATTTTCTGAACCAAATGACTTTTGTGGGGACAGGAGCAGGTTAGAGTGGAAGTTAAAAACTGCCTATTACAGTTGGGTGCTGATTGATTTTTTTTTTTTCAATCAAGGTTAATTTGGTTAGGATTAAGCAGTGGCTACCCAGCAGATTACAGTGCAAACCTGATTATATTTGTTTGCATAGTCATATTTGTTCCATTTTTGACTTTGTTAAGAGATATTTTGATGACAGAAATAAGACAATGGACGACATAAAATGCATGCTTAAGTTGTAGCCCAACCAACCTGTCCTGACTTGATCCAGCCTGAGGTTGAGGAACTGAAGTGGTGGGAGTTTAATCTGGAAAACCTTTCAACCTGATAGTGCTCTTAACCAGTGAAAAAATTCTGATTAATAAAAAGTTTCTTGGCTGTGGAGATGCTAAAGTTGTTGATTTAACAAATGGATGATGATATGAGGAGGTTACTATTGCTAATTATCTGTTGCATAAATTGTTCTTGTTCTCAGGATAGTTGTATTCCATGCAGGACTGGAAGTGTATTATCTCCATGCTCTTGGATGAGAATCCGATGATTGAGCTTACTGATGAGGATGCAACAAACTTGGTACGACTTCTTTTCGCATCTGTTAAGAAGGCGGTTGGAGAGAGGATTGTTCCTGCAACTGATAACAGAAAGCCATATTATAGTAAAGCTCAAAAGGTACTTACTCCATTGTTTTCCACAATAGGCATTTTCTGTAGCAATTACTTTTTTTTCGCTAATAAAAAAGTATTTGAATTTTGGGGGTAGGATGTTAATGTATGGGAAAAATTTCCAAGGTGGTGCTAAAATGTAATTGTTTTGCTTTAGAAATCTAATTATAAGGGAATGCATAATTCCCAGTTGATATTGAATGGTTGTTTGTTCATTAAATCTCTTCTTTTGGGTTCAAATTACTAGTGTGGTACTGCTAGTGCATTATATTGGGTATATTTAACATCAAATATTTATTATTGTGCATTTGTATAACGACCATGTTAGTCCTTTCTTGCTTTGGAGTTTGTTTAACTGTCTCATTTATTGTCCAAAAGGAAACTGGTGTACAAGAAACAAAATTTCATTTGTGGGAGACTTATGTTTCAACTGGTTTGTTATTCCAAATGTCAGGAAATATTTGAAACCAACAGAAAGGATATTACTATTGCCATGATGAAGAACTATCCACTACTTCTACGCAAATTCATGGCTGACAAAACGAAAGTACCATCACTAATTGAGATTATTGTGCATATGAATCTTGAGCTCTATTCTCTGAAGAGACAAGAGCGGGTGGGTACATTCATTGTGTCCATGCATACTACTCAATAATACGGCTTAGATTCAAATTGATTGCTCACCTTCTTTTCCCTTTCAGAACTTCAAAACTGTTCTTAAGCTCATGAAGGAAGCATTTTTCAAGCACAGTGAGAAGGAAGCACTTCGATCTTGTGTAAAGGCAATTAACTTTTGTTCCACTGAGAGTAAAGGAGAGCTGAAAGATGTTGCACGTAACCAATTGAAGGAACTTGAGGATGAACTTATTGCTAAACTAAAATCTGCTATAAAAGAAGTTAAGGTAAATCTCTAGTTAAGACTGAAGCTTTGTATCTCATCTTGTTGGAGTAGATGGATTTATTTATCTGACATGATTTAATCTGCAGGAAGGTGATGATGAGTATTCTCTTCTAGTGAACTTGAAAAGGTTGTATGAGCTTCAATTATCAAGGGCCGTGCCTATCGATAATTTATTTGATGATATTGTCATGATACTGCAGAGTTTCAGAAACATGGATGATGAGGTGCGCAGATTACTAAGAATTATGCACGTTTCTTATTCCACTTTATTGATGCACTTGTTTCTAATTTTCTTCTTCTGCTCATTCAGGTTGTCTGTTTTCTACTCCTCAATATGTATTTGCACGTGGCCTGGTCTCTACACTCAATTATACAGGGCGAAACTGTTACCGAAGTGTCTTTATCTTCTCTTCTATCTAAACGCAATACCTTGTTTGAGCAACTTGAGTACTTTCTCAACCCCCCACCAGAAGGTGAACAAGCATGTAGACGTGGAAATCTGCTAGCTAGCAGAGTAAGCCATCTTTCCCACCATCTTATTGAACTTCAATAAACACTCTGTTTCTATGTCCTGCTTTAAACTGTCCTGATTGCCTCAGATTTGGTCTAATTAAAAGTTAAATTGTGCAAAAGGTTTGCACCATTCTTGCAGAAATGTGGTTTTTGTTCAGAAATACAAATTTTTCTTCAACAAAGCTGGAAAGTTTAGGGTACTGTCCAGATACATCTGTTCTTCATAAGTTCTGGAAGCTTTGTGAACAACAGCTCCACATCTCAGGTGACTGAATTTACTTTGAAATTAGATTATGATATTCTAATTTTAGGCTCATTAGCTGTTTATCATTAAACCAGTAATATGATTAGTATTATAGCATACCAATAGTATTATTAAGTATTTTATACCTATCTTCTGCTACTTTTTGTCTGTTGTTTCAGTTCTGAACTTAGTATTAGTTTTATGCATCACAAGGTAGATTCTCCAACACATAGTTTAGATTACTAATAATTTTGGTGATCAGAAATAATTTGTGGATTTGCATGTCCAACTAGCACCAATATTTAGATTTTCCTTCTTTCTTCTCTCTCTCTCTCTTTAATTTAAATTTTATAACAATTGATGCTGCTTATTTGGGTTAACTTGTATTTAAAAGTTTCTGTATTTGGTATGTCGTGCTGGTGAATTGTTATGCTGTTCTTGCAATATTTTCATATTTCATACTCCCTAAGTTCCAAAATTAGTCTGTATAACCTTTTTTGAAAAAAAGTTGAGAATATCTTGAGTAGTGTTTAACTTGATCTCAATTTCCCCTGTATGGTTTTATTGTAACAAATTCAAGGGGTTCTAACTTCTAACTTATTATAGGAACATTATTTGGTAATTCATGTATAATTAACCTCCTAAAAGAAGAAAAAAATGACCGTAATGAGACACTCGTTTTGAGACATTGTAATATACATCAAAATTTCACTAATCTACGTGACTTGGTGTTCCAGTTTCCATCATTTATGTTGTGTACTTGGCATAGATACAATTACTAGCTTGCATGATGCAGCAGAATGTAGCAGGGCCTTTCTCTAAATTTGTAAGTGAAAAGGATACAGACTATTCAAAACAGCCAATGTAGAAAAAAAATTGTATCTTCCAAGTCTGAATCAGTACAACCTAATTGCACCCTTTAGTTGGGCATAATAAAAGCCTAGTAAAATTCAACTCTAAAGTAGATATATTATGCAATTATCTCCTCCTTTATAGAATTTGACATTCATCTTTCAAATTTTATCTCACAGATGAAACTGAAGACGAGGACTCGAACAAAGAGTATGTTGAAGAGACAAATAGAGATGCAATTATAATTGGTGCTGCAAAGTTGGTTGCTAGTGATACAGTTTCTAAGGTGAACATACCCCTTCAATCTGTTGGTTGTTGAATGTTTATTATCAATCTTCTAGCTGTGAATAAATATGCGGAGTTCTTTTTTGTTGGAAACGATTATGATCTTCCAGTCTGGTTAATTTTCCCTTTTGAGGTATTATTAATTTATTATGTTTTGGGCTTAGAATAGCATTTGGAATCTTTTTCATGATTGTTAACCTTCCTTGACGTCTAGAGCTCACGCGTAACAATCCCTAAACATGCATACTATAAATTGTTTTGTTGCATTTTTCCACTGTAAAATTTCAAGGGGCTCCATTTTGACACTATTTGTTAATGCAGGAGTATCTTGGTCCAGAGATCATATCTCATTTTGTATCACATGGAACTAACGTGACAGAGATAGTAAAGCATCTGATCACTGTTTTCAAGAAAAAAGACGAGGACATGTCCAATATGTTTCTAGAAGCACTGAAGAGGGTAAGCTTGCGTCTTGAGTGCTTATGTTACCATATTGTTTTAATGTGATTTGTTTAAGTCATAGTTTTATTGCATGAACTCATTAACCAAAAAATGTTAATAAAATCAGAGATATTTACTGTTCTTTTTCTTAAATTATATGTCCCATTGTAATTGCTAGTATGATACAAATATATATATGTAACTTTGGATCTCGTGTCTTGCAAGTTTTTTCATTTGTGTGTGTGTGTCCCACTTATCTAGGTGCTGCTCTCACATGTTTATATTTCTTTCTTATATGACTTTGATTAGGCCTACCAGCGGTACATGGTCAAACTTTCCATAAGTGATGATGAATTTTCAACCAGCAAGTCTTTTCAAGAATGTAAAGACCTGGCTGCTCGGCTTTCTGCTTCCTATGTAGGCGCTGCACGCAGCAAGCATCGATTGGAAATTTTAAAAATGGTCAAGGATGGTATTGAATATGCTTTTACTGATGTACCAAGGCAGCTATCTTTCTTGGAAAGTGCTGTACTTCATTTTGTATCCAAGCTTCCTGCACCTGACATTCAGGAAATGTAAGAGCTGTGGTTTGATACTGTTGTCCTAAACATTTTGAATGATAAGTAATAACTTCAGTGGATAACACATATATACCTTTTGCTTTGCATGTAGTCTGAAGGATGTTCAGAAACGAACGGAAAATGTAAACACCGAAGAAGATCCTAGCGGCTGGCGCCCGTATTACACCTTTGTTAACACTATTCAAGAGAAGTATGCGAAGAATGAAGGTACGCAAGCTGACTTCATGCTCCTGTTATCTTTGGCATAGTTAGTGAAATTTGGGATGGCAACTATACATATAGAGCTCACATGCATATGATCTGGCTCTTGCTAATTTGCCTATGGAGAATCACATTCATTTCTTGGAATCTTTTTGGGGACAGGAAATTAAAGTTTAGTGGCCGAACAAAGGCCTTCGTTTATAGGATTTCAGGATGTGTTCCCATGATTTAAGGATTAGTGGGTTTAGAGGCTTATGTTTCCCCCTAAATTAGGTTAGTAGTGGTTTGTGTTTTATTCCCTTTTGTTGTATAAATTGGGTTCAAACCCATTATGAAGAATCAAGTAATGAGAGACACTCTCTAAACTTCACATGGTATCAGAGCAGGTTTCGATCCAGGCCTGG
>JAYMTE010001372.1:0-13548 GCA_036897545.1 Pelargonium fulgidum
ACAGCTCTAGGCTAAAGTTAAGAGGTTTTGTCTCTTTCCTAAACACTATTGATTTCTTGTTGAAGATTGTATATATTTGTTTTGTATAGGTTCCTTAGGCCGTTGCAAGATAGAATTGTTGATGCACTTTGGATTTATTTTGAGGTCTCATATTCGAGCCTATTAAATTAAAATAAATTATTAAAGTTTAAACATTAAACTACATATGATGCTTTTGTTTAAATTGCTTACTTGTTTCTCATGAATAGCTCGTTGTTGTGGAGTCATGGAAGATGTATCATTGTGAATGATTTATACGTCTACTTTCATTTCTTTTGCTTGCACGATTTGTGCTAGATAACCCGCTTTTCTTTCCTCAAGAGCTCTAACTTCTGCCAATTGCTCATGATTAAGTCCCCCAAAAACTCGTTCTACTGCTTTCGGGTTTCTCTTTCTTTCTTTTTTGCCTTTCGAGTAATTGGACGCTTCCCACACACTTTGGAGGATGCATCTTCATCGCTTGTTCTTCCATCATCTTCGGAGGAAGTGTTGCTTCCGTTTCCATCACACATTTCATAAAGTTGAAAAAGAGTGTTCTCTGTGAAGCACTGTAACACAAATTCATCCCTACCCATGTTAGAGAAAGGATTGGAGTCTTGAGACGTATCTAGGAGCAGAGATGGTTGTGTTTGAATAAGTTGTTGAAGGATAAGAATTGATGATAGTATTTGTTGTTGAATATTTTACAAAAGGAGATGTTTCATCAATCATATTTATGGACGTTTTTACGATGGCTAGTTTTCCAACGGTTAGTTTTTTCTAGAACTCCTAAACATTACAAGTGGCAAAAAGTGACTATGAACCGATGTACACAAATTCAATACATTATATAGCTTTCAAATGTAGTAACAGCATATATACAAGAAACTAAAACCGAACCCAGCAACGAGTGCATTGTGCCATACAATCTCCTTTGCAATCAATATTATATCCTAAAACCTTTGGATTTCTGAGGAGGAGGTTTCTAAGAGCTTTACCCTTTATTCTCCACTGTTTTTCCAGCAACGCGACATTCATCTTCAACTCATCCTCTAGGCTACATCCGAGAACTTCGGGGAATTTCTTGAGCAACTTGGTGAGATCGTTGTCGGTGAGGCTTAAACTTCTCAAATAATCCAATGTTTCATTTACTTTCTCCACATTTGGAACTTCCCTGTTGCGGTCTTCGCCCCAGTAAGGCGAATGGATCTGCCCAAATGCTTTTGCAAGCATATTATCTTCTTCCTCCACGCTAAACCCGAATGAAGAGAATGCTTCTCTGCATGCTTCCCAGGATTTCCTCTCTTCGTCGTTTAGAGTTAGGCTCTTGGTTTGTGTAGTTGAAGGTATTGCCCATTTCTTAGAAGTGCCAACAACTCCTCTGAGAACATTTGGTGGAAGAGTACTCACATTGATCAGTAAGCAATTTGATGAACCTGTTCCAAAATCAAGCTGCAACAGATAATGCAGAAATTCAAATTCAGATGACTAATCTACCAATAATACCCAAAAAAAAAAAAAAACTCAATTTTGGTCAAATGCATCAAATATTGATTTTTATTTTTTATTTTTTATTTTTTTTATTTTTTTTAACTCATGGAAGTCATATATTTTCAACATGTAATTATTTTGGTTGGATGCAAAACCAATAACTAAAGATGATGAACAAAAGAATCTCTGATATTCCAAATATATTTGAATTCTCAATTTCAAAGCTATTATGTAACTAATGTTCGAAATATTAAATAAAATGGGTAACTGATATATATTATTTGTATTGAATTGTATAACAGAACTCTCAATAAGCATAATCACAACTCTAATTCAATGAAAAACTCAGTTTTTCACCAAAATAATGAATACAAAGGGTGCCACAATTCACACGATGCTCTCGCCATTATGTGTATGGCAAAGGTCGTATGCGTACACGCAGTCTTTTCTTTTGTTTTGCATAAAAAGCTGTTTAATATATGCAAGATCAGTTTCCACCAGATTTCCCTAGGTTCGACCATTAAGCTAGCAGTTGAGTCACCAAAACCCAGACCCTTGATTAGTTGATTTTTAGATTTCTGTTCACTTGAAAGTTTCCTTTATTAAGAAAGAAGTGCTATCTGCCCTAACTTTTCGACAATTTTTACACGATAACGAGAAGTCTGCATAACAACCTAAATATATCTTCATATGTTTGTAGTTTCTAAACGGAGTAAGTTTTTTCAAAAGCAAATATAATGTATCAACCAATGGAAACCCAACTACCTCTTATTACTTAAGAGTACGCAGTGGTCTCGGGGGAAAGTCCAGTAACTCTCTCGTCTCACCCTACCGAAAAGGTTTACAGGAATTGAATGACTTCACTCGTTTGAGTTTTATACTCTGCTTTTTAATTTACTAAGCACATAGGCAAATCCATTCAGAATAGAATAACTATCTTTAAATTGCAACCTATGCTCATTGATCATTCCTACCAACAAAATAACATGATGAGTAAGTCTATACTATGTTTTATTTTCTGAGTCTGAAGGTTTAATCTTACTTTGTTTTAGTAATAGACAATTCAAATAGTAGTCTCAACTACGGGTACCCGTAGTTATAATATAAACTTCAGCCATTATTCATGTCTTCAAACAGATTTTTTTTGTTTTTAATGCAATACTATAATGTTCTTATTCACTGAATGCTTAATTAGTACAGCTTGTGAGGAGTATCAAAGCAATCAAAATAGAACAGAAATATCCAATTAATATTAGCTAGACTTCAACTAATAGAACGTGAAAATAGCAGTGCCGCTTAGTTATAGGCTCATAATATAGAATTGAGAATTATATACCCCGACTTAGATTAAGTGGTCACAACGGAGATCTTACTTCAATGAAATATAACACCAAAGCTTTTTCTCAGATAATCTTCCAATTCTATGAACGAGGTCCTGTCTCTCGTGTGCACTCAATTATAGACAGATATTAGCAATTACTTTTATAGTAAAATACCGCACGGGAGCAGCTAAAGGATAATTTATTATATCAAGTTAAGAGATGCTAAATAGGATTATACGAAGATAAAGGGAGAAGATAGGGTAAATCCTGCGAAGATAAAGGGCAAAGATAGGGTAAGCTGTAAAAAAATGGTTTTCATTTAAAAGAAGAGATTCAAGTACTGATTAGCCATAAATGGGGTTTTCTCTTATAAAATCAATACATGCAATAGTTGATAATCTAAAATATATGGAACCATAACAAGGTGAAGAACAATAAAAATTTGGGTTTAATACCCTGGTGACCCCCACCTATTGGAAACTCAACCACCACCACTCCAACTTAAAAATAAGCTACAGCGGTCCCCATCCTTAAAGAAAAATTGGTCACGCAGGTTTCAGCGTTAGTTTGAACTAACGGGTCAATTAGTTGGGGTGACGTAGCATCACATAGTATTTCAATTTTAATTAATTATTTATTTATTCTCACACGTGGCACTGACGTGACATTTTAAAATATTTTAATATAATTTAAAATAAAAATAACACGTGTCACTTAATGATTGGTCCGAAATTAATTAAATAATATGAATTTACAAATTTACCATTCCATCCTTTTTATTTTTCATTAAAAAAGTAGGGGTAAAATTGTAAATTCATATTAATTTAATTAATTTTAAACCAATAAATAACCGACACATGTCTTTTTTAGTTAAATTAATATTAAAATATTTTAAAACACCATGTCACCCAATTTAAAATGCCACATTGGCTCTACGTCACCCAACTAACGGTTCCGTTAAGTCAAACTAATGGTGGGACCTGTTTGACCTATTTTCCGTTAAGTTAGGGACTTCTGTGGCTTATTTTTTTGTTGGGGACCTGGTTGGTGAGTTTCTAATAGGTGGGGAGTCACCAGGGTATTAAAACCTAAAAATTATTATAGTAATATAAACTCATAATTTTCTGAATAATTTGCATTCTCACAATTAAAATAAGTGTGAGAATTAAACTATTGAGATATATGAAAACTTATATTTCTAATCTATAGTTAAAAGTTGGTGGTGAAAACTAGGGCTAAGACTTACATAACTCAGAGGAAAGCTCAATACAAGTGCTTTCTCTTTACGTCATGCTACAAATAAAATAAATAATATAGCATAACAAAAAAAAAAACATAAAAAGCTCAGTATTTACTAAATGAGGAGTCCTCTCAAGAGTCCGGGTGCTTATGAGTCCATTTCAACTGCTTTATTAAACTACTACAGTATTTCATTCCTCTTAGCTTTGTATCAGCAAAAGTAAAAACCTTATAGGGGCTTGAACTGATGTCTTTTTTAAAACACTCCACTACACACTATACTTTATTTATAGCATTTACAAACCAAAGTTATAAGGACCTAATTCAGTTAATAGTAATCCTACATACCAAGACATGTTGGGCCAAGTGGTTAAAACACTTTGGATTCCCTCTGAGATCTCAGGTACGAGCCTCCTTGTAAAAAAAATATAAAAAAACAGTAACACTACATAATTAACACAAGCCCAAGAGCTTGTTCTAGATTTTCTTGCCTTATCTGTGAATTCTGAATCTTGAAGGCATTCCCTTAGCAAGGACAGGGGATAATCCGTGAAGTTAAATATGAGCCTTTCTATATCGAGCAGGTCTGATTCAAACCCCCAAAACCCATTTCAAATCCAAAGTGAATACCCCCTTCTTATTATATATCTTTCCAGAGGGGCAGACAGGATTTTCATTTTAGAATACTTTGAAGTAGTACTAAACTTCAACAGATGGGGAGTTCTTTATTTATATTTATTTAGTTTAAAATCAAGTTTAAATAAATGATTACTCGACACATATACCCCATTACCTTTAAAGTAGGTGCGCTTCAAGGGCTCTAACCCGGAGGTATTCTATTCAATTTTTTAATAACCAAGCTTATTTAATAGAACTTATATACTGGAACAGCGAATAAGTACTATTTTAAACTGTAGTATTAGAAGCAAACAACCAGACTCTGTTAAAATCAGGAGTAACCTCTATAAAGTATTTTTTTTTTTTTTTTATCTAATAAAAGGGTTCAAACCCAGTCACTCTAACATATAATTTTTTTTGGGAGAGGCAATTTTCAGAGGAACTGTGATTAGGTAAAAGTAGAATTAAAATGAAGAAATTATGCCAGTGTTTATTCTTAATCTAACAACTATTATAGAACTTTTAAATAAAGCGAAGAATATTAAAAAGTTTTGAATATGTCTTTGGATTGAAAAAATGGGTGCGCTTTCAGAAAAATTAAAATAGAGGTTAGAATCAGCAATATCTTTTCTAATCTAAAGGAACCCATTAACCCGTAAGGTTAGAAGGCCCAAGTAAGATAGATATCCCCGAATAGCGTCACAAAGCTCTTCGAAAATTAGAATCACTTTGTTTATAAAGTAGGGCAGCATGTTACGTATAATTATAAAAGTAGTTTAAAAATCTGATTGTCGGTGTTCTAATAAGTACACTTGGCGAATTACTTGACACATCCTCTTGCACTATAAATTTTGCATAATATTTACAGCAAAAAACATTAATGGAATGAATATGGTTAGTTATTTTCATTACGGTATGTTTGTACCTTTCTTCATTCTCCAGTCCGACATGTTATAGTAGTATCACCGATTAGCTTTCAACCTTACCAATCAGGTTATGATTAAAATCTATTCAGATAGACAAATCCACATCCAAGCAATAGTCTGATGCACTATGAACTTAAAAATAAAGCTGTGGCACCAAAGAGCTTGTTGTTTACTGCTAACACTAGTATCTTTCAAGAACCAATCCAAATAACTCTATATATGATAGCAAGAACAAAACTATATCCCGAAAGGGTTTTCAAATACTAGTACCAAATTTTATTCCTTATAAATTAGCAAGTTCAAGCATATGCAAAAACAGATGTCTAAAAGCAGTCACAAGCTAAGAAGCAGACAAAAACCAATCATTTTTCACAAAAAAAAAAAAAAAAAAATGCTTTTTCTAAAGAATACATATACACTGACATATGTAATAATTATGTGAAATTGTAGTTTTTAATTATATTAAAATTATATTTGACAACAACATGCGAATCTACGAGGAATGTAATGAAGCTCACCGTGGAAATGCTGGACCATGCTACTGAGTGACTTAACAAAGGAGAAGCCAACGTTTTTCCTAGCATTCCTGAACTGTAACATAGGTAACAAAAAATCCAATCAGTCATAAGATAGAACTTATATATTTTACAAAAAGAATTAATTTAAAGGATGTATATATGTTTGAAGCAATAATATGATTTCCAAATTCCAACCACATACATGATTAGTGAAAATAGCTTTGCCTTTCAGAATCATTTGAACTATTATAATGAGACCTCTACAAGCAGTCAAAATACAACTGGATATAATAATACCGAGCTGGTGTTAGAACGCCTTATCATCACGCTAAAAATTAAGAACCTTGAAACCTGATTGTAAGATAATCCGGACATTCCTTCCAAGTTGGTTCTTTCATTTTTATAAGGCTAATTTGCGTATTGTACAGGATTGTCGGAATCTACTTAGTTCATGGAGTTTCTCACACCTGAAGAAGCCAAATACTCTAACAAGCCGATAAGAATAAAATGAATGACAAGAAAAGAAAATTGTTGATGATGACGATTCAACTGCAGTGCTAGCAGACCAAATCACATTTCAAAAACTTTACATTTTTTAGTATATACCATCCTACACTGGATAGAACTCATGGGTTTTCACTCCTTTTGCAATGCAATTATACCATTCTGAATATTTAGCAAACACAGCACTCTGCTTCATGGACGAGAATATGTAAAAAAAAAAAAAAAAAAAAAAAAAAAAAAAAAAACCTATGAAGTCCATTATAACACAACAATATACAGAACAAAAACGATTATTTTCTTTAGTTTAACCACAAAAAAAAAAAAATTAAAAGTAGAACCTAAGCATGCTGATCCCAACTTACAAATGCCACATACACGTGACTGTAAAAAACAACGCAATCTAGTCATGCACTCATGTGTTTCAAATCAGAAATGCAGACTTGGAATAGATTGGGTCATGACTTAGTACTCTTGCAAATAATCACTCATTAGGGCTAGCTTTTGACTCCAAAGATAATCCCAGTTGAGAAAATACGTGCAGTTTCAGAACAACTTCCTTTACCTCTACAAATAGAAAAACATACCTCAAAGCTTGAATAAGGCATTTATTTGTGCACTTACACAAAATGGAGCTACAAGAGAGGTGCTATGAATGTACAATCTGTTGGCACCCATTGATCATACCAAAGACCAAGGATCCAATTCAATCCAATACATTCCAATCCTACTTTCTCGAGAGTTAGGGGTTTAAGGGTAAGGGAAGGCATCCTGTAATTTACGCAGTCCAACCAAAAATTGAAGGCACTAAGGTAGAGTTTGGATTATAAATTAGATAAAAAGAATTGGAATGGAAATCAAGTTCTGGAACAGGAATGAGATTCTAATTCCTAAGTCATTTTCATGACTGAAAAGTTATAATCTAAACATGAAAGAGAATCTCATTCTCATTCTCATTCCTAATTTCCATTCCTGAACAAAAATTCCAATCCAAACACTTTTGTGAAGACATATCCTTATTTAGGAAAACCATAAAAATGTTCCCTTTCCCTACAGCAACAATATATTTTTGTCTGCTCATCAGTATGGTATCACAGGCCAGCTTAGGTTCATCGTATTGTTCCACCCTAGGCGGCGGGCACTAATGGGGATTCATAATGAAACATATTCCCGACCTAGTCTTTTGTGCATATATACTCATCACGTCTCCGATGAGCTGAAAAAAGTTAAACGGCCACGATGTAAATTACCCTTTTTCCTGTATAGTGTATTGATACCTAAGTACAGAGTGCTCTGTGCAACTAACCCAGAAGCGACTAACGAGTCATAGGTGATTTCTCATAACACGAAAAGCTTATCATAATTAGAATCTCTTACATCCTAAATATTTCACTTTAACAAAGGATACAAACTAAAGGGGTAAAGAGTGATGTCGAACTGTAACGAATAGTGCATGCTCAAATCCTCACTAAGAAGCCAAAAGATGTTACGTCAGCTTTAATAACGCCACGCAAGCACCAAAACTTTACTTGACGAATACAAGCATAGCCAAACGCATCAGCTATGGAAATATATATTGTTATATTTATAATCATAAATGGGGTTAGCTTAAATGCCAAAAATACAGGACTTATCTAATTTCAAGCTACCAAAATATTTTTCTCTACTCCCGTTTCTGTAAAGCCCCTTAATGCATATCAGCACGCTTCCGCATGTCTGTATGTGAGAAAAGTTGCTAAATTAGCTTAAAATATGCAATTATATACCTCGACCTAACCAAACCAAGCTTAACTTAAGTTTTCAGCTTCTCCCAACGGTCCAAATCCTTTCAAAATCTTGATGCCTTAAAATTGTCCATGTTTCCTACTTAATTAGAAACAGAATTAGAATCTTTAGCTGGTGTACTTTGGGCCCGGTGTTGACAAAGCTTGCCTATTGTTTTATAAAATTAAAATTACTGATTTTTTGTGAACCCTATAACATATTAAATCATCCATCACTCTTCCCTTTCCCCTTATTGAAAATCCAATATAATTATAATCCAGTTTTTAATAGCAAACATGGTTATCAATCCTAAGCAAATATTGCGTTTGGTTACCAAGAAAGTGCAGGAAAATGGGAGAAAATAACCTTTCTATGCTCAAAGCAGTGGAAATTAGAAACTAGAATCGAGAGTATCATAGCAAATACATGGATAAAAATAGAAGCAAAGAAATGAAAAATTACCTGATAGAGAAAATTAGGGTTTTTCACAGCTGAGCAGAGGAGAAGAGAACAGAGAGAAATTGAGAATGGAAGGTGAGGCTTAGAGATGATGTGTGCTTTGCCAACACCACAGATACTGTTTGGGATCTCAAATTTGTGCCCTTTCACTGACTACAACATGTCACTTCAGGTCAATTAAGAGACAAACTACCCAACTCTACATCCATGTTTTAAGGGATTTGAGCTAGTACCAAACTTTGAGCCGATACCAAACGTGTCACCTAAATTTTTATGGCACTTAATTTAATACCCACATATTTATTTTGTATCCAATTTAGTATCTACCGTCAACTTTCGTTAATTTTTCCGTGAAATGCCTAGCTGGACTGCTGACCTGGACAAAATTGTGTACGTGGCATCCACTTGTGCTAACAATGGCTGAGTTGGCAAGAAAATGCGCTGACATGGAATTAATTATTTTTTAAATAAAAAACAAAAATCACAATAAAAAAATCTATTGTTTCATCTGCTTCGCGTGGAACAGCAAAGATCAGCGCGGCGGCACTGGTCGCGATCATCGTCGGCTATCATCTTCTTCGCATGGAACAGCAAAGATCAGCGCGACGGCTCTGGTCGCGTGGAACACAAGAAGATCGTGTACTCGTCGAGCCCGTACCCGACGGTGAACCAGGCCGGCGGGATCGCTTCCCTCCCCGAGTATAGGCCTCGCCAGCGTCGTCTCCGTCCTCCCAGACCAATCCGCCAGCGAAGAAGCAGAGAGAGAGGACAGAGAACACCACCGTCATCGCCTCCTCCGCTCTCTCTCTCAGTTCTGCTCTTGCTTCATCTCCGTCCTCCCTGGCATCGTCTCCATCCTCCAGCGTCATCCTCGTCCTCCTCGACCAGATCCGCCAACGAAGAAGGAGAGAGAGAACTGAGAACGCCACCGCCATCGCCTCCTCCGCTCTCTCTCGCAGCTCTGCTCTTGCTTCGGCTCCGGCGACTGGTGGCCTGCTCGTGGTCTCGGCTGGAGCAACATATGTCGGCGTGGTCTGCAGATTTTGCTCCGGTGAAACTCGAAGTCTCCGATCCAGATCCGATCCGTTTCAATTTTTGAAAATTCTGTTTGTTTTTGTAAGTTTTTTCATGAAATTGATTATTGGAAGAAAGTGAGGGACGTGTTTCATGAAATTGATGGTGGAGATGGGAGATTTGGGTAGTGTTTTGGAGGTCTCCGGAATGGAGGTTGTTGAAATTGAGGTCGCCGGAATCGATCAATGGTCGGAACATTGGAGAGTAGAGATGGACCGTTGGATTGGGATGAAGGTATGGTGGAGATGGATGATTTGGTTAGTTTTTTTTTTTTTTTTTCCTTAATAAGCAAATAATAATAATAATACTTTTGCAAAATAAATAAATAAAATAGTAATATACACATCATCAAAAATTAATACACCTCAGCATCTAATGTACACATCATCACCCACGTCAGCGTCCATGTCATCATTTTTTCCAACGAAGCAGTGCATTTGTTCATATATGCACTATTTAACGGGTAAATTGACGGAATGTGACGGCAGGCACTCAATTGGGTACAAAATAATAGTGTGGGTATGACATTGGGTACAAAATAAAAGTATAGGTACTAGCTTGGGTGCAATAAAAGTTTAGATACCACATTTGGCATCGGTTCAAAGTTTGGGTACTAATTTTGTCCTTATCCCATATTTTAATAAGGGTTAAATTTATCATTCATTCTCTAACTATACACTTATATCACAATTGACCCTCATACTATTTTTTAAATAGTGGATGGTATTACAACCACGCATTCTCGTCACCAGTGCCCAAAAACACAATATTTCATTCATTTTGTGAGAAAATTTTTAGTTGCCATTAGTTTGAACAAATAAAATAAACATACGCTTTGTATATGATTTCATCATTTTTGCGAAAATCCTATTTGCTTCAAACTAAGAAAAATCAACCTTTTTTTTCACATATACAGTCAACATTAAACATTTATAAAATGAGATAACAATATTAAAATTTTTATATTCAATTAATTTGATAAAAAAATTAAACACAAACACCAAATTATATGTAAAAAGAAATTTCATATAGTTATTTTGAAACTTTAAAATAAAACTTTATGGTTTAATGAATCAGTCATTGGAGATTGATTTATGTTTGTTATCGAAGTTAATAAAGGTCAATAGGGTTATTTGTGAAATCCTTTAAATTGTACGATAAAATATTCTTATAACACTATCGTATTGATTGTATGTTTGATTTTTACGAAATCTACAATTTTATTTTAAAGCTTCAAATAACTATGAGAATCCTTTTTGCATATAGTTTAGAACTTTATTTTATAGTTATAGATAATGACTCCTATAAGTTATAGAAATCTCAATGGCAAAATCTCAATTTTTCTCCATAGTAATGTATTTGTGCATACTATGGATTGAGTAATTAGATTACACTCGCGTTCTTATCACCAGTACGGGTTTTTTATTTGTTCAAACTAACAACAACTAACATTATTCCCACAAAGTGAATGAGATATTGTGTTTTTGGGTACCGGTGACAAGAATGTGTAGTTTGAGCATCATTCACGATTTAAAAAATAGTAGGAGGATCAATTGTGATATGAGTGCATAGTTAGAGTACCATTCATGATTTAAAAAATGGTTTGAGAATCAATTTTGATATGAGTGTATGGTTGGAGGATCAGTGGTAACTTTAACCCTTTTAATAATTAATTAGGAGAAAATACAAGTACTAACCAGATTTTAATGAGCTAAAACTGGAGACTATAGTTTTGATTTTGGATCAGGTTGGTTCGGGTTCTGTTTTGACTTGGTAAACCTAACGATGTGTTCTTACAATCATTAATCCATTATAATAAATGATGTTATGCATTTGTTTGTTGTGAATAAGGGCTGCAAATAATATTGGAGAAAGATATGGAAGGCTATGATAAGAGAATTTGTTGTCGTCACCTGTACGCCAACTTCAGGGATTAAGTTTCAGTGGCAACGTATTGAAATAGTTGCTTTGGAATGCTGCAAGGTTGCACTGCAAAGTGAACTTCGACCATTATATAGCATAAATGGCTAAAGTCAATGGTGATGCTTGGGCCTATTTAAATGTCATATCCCCTCGACAATGGAGTAGGCATGCCTTCAAGACTTGGACCTTTTCAGATGAGTTGATCAACAACTCAACCGAGTCTTTCAACAAAGACATTCATGAGTTGAGAAGCAAGATAATAATTACCATGTTGGAGGAAATCAGAACAATGATAATGCTCAAGTTCCAACAGAAGAAGGGAGGTGCTGCCGGTCATCAGTTACCCTACACACCACTAGCTTTGGGAAGATTGTGAATCAGTCAATGCTGGTAGGCATTGTAAAACACTTTACTTAGGACAAGGCGTATATCAAATTGAGGATAGAGACAGAAGATGGATTGTCAACATATTTAAGAATGAATGCGGTTGTGATTTTGGGAATTGATTGGGATACCATGTAGGCATGCGGTGACAACAATTCAGAAAAATGGTAAAAGGCAACCTGAGTTGTATGTTTCTTGTTTTTACAACCTCAAGCTATATATAGAGGCTTACGAGGGAATAATACAGCTACTCCCTAGTGTTTATTAGTGGGAGAAGACAAGTTTGACTTCACTAGGGCTACCTATAATGAAGCCAAAACCAAGTCGTCTAACCCATAAGCAAAGAAGGTCCAAAAATGAAGATATTGACAAACCAAGGACAATGGTTAAATCTCAAAGGTGCTCCAATCACTACAACAAATAACCTTAAAAGGGGAGGATATCAGCAACAGACATAATATGTCGCTAATTAGCGACGAGAACGAACCATAATTCCATCTCAAAATTGTGGCGGGAAAAATACCACCAAAATATTTGACTCCAGAACATTAGCGATGGAAAAATCCGTCATTGATTTGAGTTGTGGGCAATTAGCGACGGAATAATCCGTCACTGATATTCCGTCACTGGTGAACGAGATTCATTTAAGTGAAACGGTGTCGTATAGCATTAGGGTTTACAATCAACGATGGAATGCCCGATGCTGATTTTCGTCGGTGAACGAACAAGATAAGCTCCATAGCGCCGAACGTGAGACCATTTGGTCTTCTCCTCTATTTCTCTCTTCCCGTTTCTCTCTTTGTCTCCTTTGGCTAGATGATGTATTCCCAACGGCACATGTATGTATTTTGGTTTCATTTTTTGTAGGTTCCGCCCTCCTCCCTACCGTCGCCTCCAGGGCTCTGCACACCCCCGCCGCCTCGGCCACCACGGCGCCATCGCTCAGGTCAGTTCTGACACTACATTGTACCATCCTACTTTTTATAAATGGGTTTGGACGTTCCTATGTTCTTGTTTTTTCATCATTTGAACTCATAATGGTCATTAGATTGTGAGAGTTGAATCTAAGTTGAATTAGATTTTTGGTATTTCAAGTTTTCCAATTTCTTTGGTGCTAATTCGTATGTTGTGCAAAACTGTCTGATGCTACACATATTTTTGGGCTCATATTTATGACCCACTTATTTATCAAGCCCAGAGTTAATGGTCAAGCTCAATATTAGTTGTCAAGCCCAATTATTAGATCAAATCCAATGACAATTGTGTATACATACAATGAATCTAGTTGGTACTTATATCATAAGTAACCAA
>JAYMTE010001373.1:0-13544 GCA_036897545.1 Pelargonium fulgidum
AATTCTCCCCCCATCCCCGTCCCATTCCCCTAAAAACATTCCCTATCCCCTATCCCGTCGGGGCGGGGATTGCAGGTCCCCATTGGGTTCGGGTGAAATTGCCATCCCTATTTGGGTTATTGTTAACCATCAGCAAATCCTTTAGCATGTCAAAGAGAGTGTCTCCAATCAAGCAAAGTAACATAAACCAGATTGATAGAACAATTTCTGCATAACCCAAATCTAATAACCTAAAATCATGCAATGCAGAGCAATAAAGCATAGGACTACAGGAGCACACTTCTTTCTTCGGCTAGAGGCAAAGTTGCAAATAAATTGAAGTTGCCATTGTTTTGCAGTTTAACAAAATATCAACTACATGGCACGACAAAACTGACCGAAGTCTTTTCTAGGGGGTTTGGATAATTATTTAATGACTAAGCTAACTATCAAAAAGTCTCGAACCATAGCTATTCACAAGGGAACCGTAGTGATTTAATTACTTATATAGTAAAGCTTAGATGATCAGAGATCGATTCACATGAGAAACCTGAATAAGTTCATGTTTGAGGTATGAGTACCTTAGGGTTGACCCAGCTTCTGTTTCACCAGAGCTTGAGATGTTGCATCTTTTCTATTTCTCTTTTTTGAGCGAGGAGAAGCTTTACTTGGAGTAGAAGGCAAGTACTTGAGGCTGTAACTAACAAGCGAAGGTCCAAATATTTTGTATTTCCCGGCACTACTAAAAGCTGTTTCTGCATCAGATCGTCTCTTGAAAACCACTTTGGCACGGCTACTCTTCTTCAGCACTTCAGTCTGCGATTCATTCAGTGGCCCGAACTGGCTATATATTCGGTTCAAATTGGTTATGGAAGGAACAGAATCCAAGTTTGTGAAGTTCAGAATCAATGCAGTCAAAGATGGTTCCCCCTTACAACCTTCTTCTACGCGAGCCGCTGGATTCACTTCTCCCGACTCTTGAGCTCTGTTAGAAAATTGCTGCTCAGCAGCAGGAGTAGCTTTTTCGCTTGGGATCGCGAGCATACACTTTCCCGAATCGTTCAAATTCCCTGTTGACTTTTGCTCTTCAGGAATGCTTTGAACCATCCTTTTGGTCAAAGGAGCATTTTCCATACACAATTCAGATTCTCCAGCATCTTCTGAAAGCTTCCCCAAATCGGCAGGGCCAATGATAACTGAACTTTTGAATTTCGAGAAAAAACCAACCACTGAAATGGTGAAACTGTATCCTTTCATGGGATCTTTAGCAGCCAGCCGTAGACGTGATAGCATCTCATCAGGAGCACAATACTCTGTTGGGATGAAGTTAGTATTTTGGGATTTCTCAGAGTTCGTTGGACTGCTGGCTGGTACAACGCTATCCCCGGCATATTTTTTAATATTATTAAGTAGAGATTCATCGTGATACCCGACTACTGGAGCTGTTCCATTTATTTGGTTTGCAACCCTAAGGGTGCTCTCTCCAACTTTGAAACTTTGCTCAAACTTGGCATTATCAGAAGCACACAAATCAGTTTTCCTAAGGTTAATTGCCGAGTCATCTGGTGTACAACCAACTGCCTTACGCTTCTTCCCAGAAGTCTTCACAGATGATGACGAAATCAACTGAGCACCAACCAACTTTCCCGAAACATTATCACCATTTGTTGAATCAGAGCATCTACTACCCATCAATTCAGACAAACTTTTCTGTTTTTTGCTGGAATTTGTCACAGCCCCAGAGATTTTCTTACGCTTATGACTTGAGCCATCGGGACACTTTCGGTTTTCTTTACCAGAAGACACCTGCTTTTCATCCCCGGTATCTGAATCTATATCCTCTTTCTCATTACCTGAATGTTCTCTATTGTCAGGGAATATAAACTCTTCATCCTCCTCCAATAACCTGCTGAGCATTGTAAATTCAGGAAGCTGAGAACAACCCTTTGACCGATAGAAGGCTAGCACTTGGGCTTGAGAGATTATATGTTCAAGTCTATCAATTTCAGAATATGGAAACACAGCTAATGTTTTGAGATACCGAACAAGTTTTCTAGGCTCAAAAGAATCTACCCCATGAAATCTATCCCCACCATAAATTCTACTTGATTCTTTCTGGATTCCAGCATTAACAATTATCTGACTTTTGATACTTCCAACAAGATCATCGGGCAAGCAAGAACAGGCCAACCCAAACTCTACACGTCTGGAGACTTCATCCAGTGCACAATCTACAGCATATTGGAAGTCTTCAGAGCTGCTCTGGTTTTCCATTTGCGAGAAATGCGCACTGAAGGGCTTTATGCGCGATGCCTCATTCCAAGCAAATGTTTGATCCCCGAAATAAGCAATCAAAAAGCTGTTTCTTATATAGTATTTCCTTGCCTTTTTTGTTGCGGCTGAAGGATCAAATATTATCCCAGGCCACCAAGGATGGCTCCTTACTTTGCCCCACACCAGATCAGAAACACAAGCTTTTGCAGGAACCAGTTTCCTATTTTTCTTTCCATTATGCTTCGACCATCCATCTCTTGTTTTATATGAGTCTTCGCTAGAAACGCCCCCATTATGATGACGTGGTGCATGCTCTCCCAAAGAGATATATTTCCCATTGGTTCTTTCAATGCCGATACCATCCAGAGACTTTAAATTTCCTTTTCTATCCATACATGAATCCAAATCCACAAAAAGATTAAACCCATTAAATTCATTTCCAGTAATCTCGGGCACCCCTAGTCCCTGAAAATCAATGCTTATTTTTTCATTATCCTCAGTCTTTGACTCCACATTAACACTCGCATCAGGATCTTGGTCTGGAACAGAGTCATCAGTGTGAGCAACCCCAGCTTCCAGAACATCAACATCAAAATCAATGTTCATTCCTCTGTTATACTTGGTCTTCGCCTCCACACTCTCTATCACAGTCCGACTTCCCAATATTTCAGAAGCTACCACCACCGAAACATTATGACTCACATCAACGGCTTTGCTAGGATCAGCGACATCTTCATCAGCAGTCGTTCCCATACACATTGCATCACCCAAACCATCATCAGCTTCCATAGAATTACTCTCCTCTTGTCCACGTCCTGCTCCGACACCTGAAGAATTATCTCCATTGACGACACCGATCACAACCTCCCCCACATTCTCAACCACTCTCGTCTTTCCAAAATCAACATCACCACCACCTTCCCAACCCTCTACACCTTTAACCCTAATTTCCCGACCCATCACCGGCAATGCACCCACATTTCCCACTTCCTCATCAACCCCTCTATCATCCACAATCCTCATCTCCAGCTCAACATTGCTCACTCTATCTACAAAATCCACATCACCCTCAAATCCATCATTGCTCACACGACCATTTATTGGCTTCATCACAGTTTCTGTTTCAACAACACCGACACAAATGGCCAAACCAGAAACACCATCACCGCCGTGAGACTCATTTTCCCGATCAACCGAATTGAAATCGGAGTTCAGGTCAATACCATCAGAATTTACCGTTGCAGACATGAATAAACGCTAAACAGAAACAAAAATAATGTAAATCAATACGCTTGACTAGATTACCAATTCAAAACCAATCTCTAAAAATGCACAAATACAGAAGCAACAGCTCCACAACGACGAAGAGACACAGAAACGACGTCGTACCTGAGTTTCCACGCTGCAGAGACGTTTGAAGAAGAAGAGAGCTAGGGTTTTTTATTTGGCGTCCTTCAAGTGCAGGAACAAAGAGAACCGAGAAGAAGAGATAGTAGAGAGCTTCTGGTTATGGAAAAAAAAAAAAAAAAAGAAGCAGCTTGAAAGCCGAAGAATTAGCATTGGACACGTGGCGGAGATCGGTGGCATTGTTTAAAAATCAACGTGAGTGGACGGTGGTGATTGAGTTACATACGGACTATCATACGTGTCGACCATCTAGCTCGTCCAAGTACCGTACGGGGTTCCGAAGAGATATGTACTAGAAAAGTACCGTGAAACTGAAAGCCCAGGCCAAACGGCGTCGTTAAGAAATGGCCCGAGTTTGTACATGTTCTAGAACAATAAAAGCCTCTCTCTCTCTCTCTCTCTCTCTTCGTCATCGTCTTCTTCCTTTTTCCCGCCAAAACTGCCATTTCAGAGGCAACGAAGCACAGCGCGCAACAGAGCAAAAATTGGAGATGTACGGAACTGGCGGTGAGAGCTGGAGGGAGGATATGAGATGCAGCTCTGCAGGTGAAGGCGATGGCGGTTTTATTCGCAAGATACTGGCCATTTACGTCCCTGAAAGCGACTGCGGAACCAGTTCCTCCATTGATCCTGGGCTCGTCGACCTCACATCCGAACTTGTTCGCTTCCTGCAAACGCCACCAGGACAAGATCTCGTTTCTCAGGTGTTTTTTTTCTCTCTATCTCTAATTCTCTTAACTAGACATGTAAGTAAAATTTTCATTTCTTTGGTCTCAGGATTTTTTTTGAATCAGTTCAATGAATTGTAACCTAATTTCCTGCACTACATTTGTTAATGTGATCGATTAGGAATTTGAGGTCAGTTGAAGATCGAGATATATCGATATTGATAATTTAGCTAATGTTGCTGTGCTCTTTTACTCGAGAATTTAACATTTCCGATGATGTTATCGTCTTCTAAGTTGGGGAATTTTAGTCTTAAGGCTACTTCTTCACCAATGTGATGGTGGAGAATTTAAAAATAGCTGTTCAATTATGGTTTTGAACATCTTTAGGTTACAATTGAATTCTTGGATTTGATTTGGAATTTGAAATGCAAATATAATGTTTGGGAAACCATGGAGAATTTCAAATTTTAATACAAGAGTTGTTATTTGAAATCTCACGTAGGTATGTTTTGAATCCTACTGGATTTGAGTCAAATCCAAATACTAATTCTTGTGCATCCAAACATTGTATTTGACTCAAGTACAAGATTTGACATCAAATCCAGTAATCCAAATGCACCATTAGGTTGCGTTTGGTAACATGAATTTGATTTGAAATTCGTCATTTGAAACATTGTATTTCAAATACAAATACACTGTTTGAGAAATCATAGAATTTCAAACGACAAGTTAAGAGTTGTCATTTGAAATCTCATGTTCTAAGCATATGTGAATGACGTTGGATCTGACTCATATCCAAATTCAAATTCTTGGAATTCCCAAACACTTTATTTGACTCAAATCCAGCATTTCAAATCAAATGCTGGTTCTCAAACACACCATGGTATTCTGTTAGCTACTGGTCCTAATTAGAAGGTCAGTTGTACTTGTATGAATTAGCAAGGCTAAGCTGCCACACTCGTTTATTTTAGATATGTATGTAAAAACATATGCAAAAAAGAAGGTGTCATTCATTGTGTTTAAAATACCGGGAGACTAGCTATTTCACTTGGCATATGAAGAAGGTGGCTTAAACCAAGGTTTAACAAGACTATTGCTATTTTGATTTTATGGTTAGCCACAATGATTGTTTTCTTTCTCCAAGGCATTTCGTTTGGTATTAAGTACTTTATTGATTAAATTAAGTTAAAATTACCATCCTGATTGGAGAAAACTGATGTTAAATTTATACAAACAGGTAAAGGATGACAATGGTGTCTTCTTTTTGTCACTGGACTTCCAACTGTTTCGGAAAGTGTGCAATGTCAAGGAATTCTTTGCAGTCCTAGAACATGGGAAAAAGCCTAAAGAAGCTCTCATGTGCATGAGTGCCGCAGTTCACGTGGTATACAGTATTTCTTCAACTGTTTCCACCATTTTTTATTGCCTAGGTTGTGATTTGCTTTGCATTTGACACAGGTCCTGTTGAACAAATGGGAGAACGATATGTTGGATTATTTGAAGATAAATATCCGCTTGCATAACTATCCTGAATCTCTTATTGCTTTGAAGAATTTAAAAGCTGCTTATATTGGTAAGGTTGACTAAACTTACCTTTTATATTTAGCTTTCCACATAAAATAAGAAGATATTGTATGTACTGCCAATTTATGCTAATGAATGCCGAGGAAATGGTGTAAATGATATCATTTATTGGTATGACAGATAGGCTTGTGTCCGTGCGTGGTACTGTCGTAAAAGTTAGCACTGTCAGGCCTTTAGTCCTACAAATGAGTTTTGAATGCACTAAGTGCAAAACCAGCATTACACGCATCTTTCCTGAAGGAAAGTTTTCTCCACCTCCAAAATGCACTTTACATGGGTGCAAGAACAGAACATTTAATCCGATTCGATGTACTGCTCAACTAATAGATTTTCAAAAGATAAGGTAAGCCACCAACTTTGCCTTCATTTACTTAACTTCTGCTCTACACACACACACACATACACACACACACATTTGCAGATTCTCCACTTTGTGCTAAAAGAAGCCAAGAAAAAGGAAAATATATCCAGAATAGGAATTATTTTTTTCCTTAATTTTTTAGGCTACAGGAGTTACTAAAACCGGAAGATCATGAAGAAGGTAGGGTTCCCCGAACAGTAGAATGTGAACTGGCTGAAGATCTTGTTGATGCATGCATCCCTGGCGATGTGGTGACTGTTACTGGAATTATAAGAGTAATTAACAAGTACATGGATATTGGAGGAGGTATAGTCTCTTTTACACTGGTAAAAGTGTTCTCTGTACAAATACATGATTTTGTTTTCTATATTTCCTGTGAATTTGTCCTCTTTTTATTATCATCTCAGCCATTTTGGAAAGTAATTAGCATTATCTCACATATTGTTTGCATGGACAGTGTATTGTTGTAATTGGTTAAAAAAAAAAAAAATTCCTTTGTAATAGATAATTTTCCATCTATAGTTTTCAGATCTCAGTGCAAGCAAACTATTGTTTCAGGAAAATCAAAAGGCCAAAATCAAGGATTCTACTATTTGTACCTAGAAGCTGTCTCAGTTATAAATTCTAAATCACAATCTTCTCCTGAGGATTTGCAAGATTCTCATTCTAATTCTAGAGCTACCGAAGTGTTTGATTTATTCTCATTTTCTCCAAGAGATTTGGAATTTATTGTGAAGTTCTCGGAGGAATATGGTTCAGATGTTTTCAGACAAATACTTCAGTCTATATGTCCATCAATCTATGGGCATGAGCTTGTTAAAGGTGAATTGATTGAACTTTACATTTTTCTTTTCTTTATCCAAAACTGGTACCACTTCAATGCTGCTACCATCATTTCTTCTATTTTATTACGTTAGTATCATGATGATACTGGTATCTCTGTATCTGAACCATGTAGAACCAATACTTTTGGTCATGTTACTATCTTATCGCTTAAATACCTTGAATATTCATGAGCATGATGGTATTGACATCTATTTAGTATGCTATGTATGTTTCAAAATCCCTATTTTTTAGTACTAGTTCATTTAACTGATGTGGTGCCACATCTGTAATGATGGTGTCATTTATCATGTGCTTACATATGAACTGAAAAATAGATTGTCTTTTTCATGCTGACTTACTATCTTCTCAACAGCGGGAATAACATTATCACTGTTTGGAGGCGTAAGAAAGCATTCAGCAGATAAGAATAAGGTCCCTGTTAGAGGAGACATCCATGTCATAGTTGTCGGTATGCTTGAGCTTTCTGCTTTTACCAAAATAAATTTACTATTGCCCTACTTTCTATGTAAGAATGTTTTTTTTTTTTTTTTTGGGTAACTAGAATTGGAATATTTAAAAAGTAAAATTGTGGAGAAGTTGTGATGAACTTGACCAATGTTAACTCTCATTCACTAGGTGATCCTGGATTAGGCAAGAGTCAACTGCTGCAAGCAGCAGCAGCTATTTCTCCACGAGGCATTTATGTCTGTGGGAATGCTACCACCAATGCTGGCCTCACAGTAGCTGTTGTAAAGGATCCTATGACAAATGGCTATGCTTTTGAGGCTGGTAGATATTTCTTTCTCTTCCTTCGTAATAAAATCTTGATGTTAGATTATCTTTCTGTAGCTGTCTCCATTTTTAAAATAATGGTTTACTTAACTGTAATTTGAATAATTAGAAATGTTAATATTTCAGAAGTACTTCAACAGACACTTCAGTATTGAAAACTTAAGCATTTGTGCTTTATAATATTTTATTGTCTGTTGATTATTGATAATTTGATATGCTATAGACATCAGGGGCACATTTTGCAGTTGAGAATGATGATTTCAACTTTTAAAATACAGTCAATGCACTGGAAACTGCTTTCTGACCTCATGATATATGGATTTCTTAATATCTATTCATCATATAGCATGAATCTTACTTTTGATTTTCATGTTGCATAAATTAGATACCATTTTGATGTGTACTAATCTACTAATAAAGTTATTGGGCTTGGGACATCTTTACTTGTCAAATGTTTGGGACTCATGCTTTATCTTTGTACAACGAGCATATAACTAGCTCAAACCAGAAAACTTTCTGCATTTAAAAGGTGGAAAGGAAAACAACAGTTTCTGCTGAATAGAATAATTCATCATTGATGTATTTTGTACAAACAACTTTTGTATAGGTGCCATGGTACTTGCAGACGGTGGATTATGCTGTATTGATGAGTTTGATAAAATGTCTGCAGAACATCAGGTTTGTTTTGACTGACATTCATCTGCCTCCATTTATCCAGACTATATCTCACTAATATTGACATTAGCTCAGTCTCTACTGGAAGCCATGGAACAACAATGTGTCTCTGTTGCAAAGGCTGGATTGTTGGCAAGTTTATCAGCAAAAACTTCGGTCTTAGCTGCAGCAAACCCTGTTGGTGGTCATTACAAGTAAGCTCTTTGAAGTTTAAATTACAACTCATGGATTTTTATTCTCCCTTTTGTTTATACTTTGTGAACTATCATTAAAATATGCACATTGACAAGTGGCTTCACTAGTGAGTGACAATAACTTTAGATCATTATATCTGTTCTGTTCAGCTCATATTTGTTAACCCCCTTCATGGCCAAAGACTCTTTCATCGTATCAATCTTACCCTTTTAATAGTCAGGCTATTAGACCTTCAGTTATACAAATACCATCATGTTTACTATTGCAGTTGGGACTTAAGTATTGTTGTGGCATCTCATGTATTAAATATTCAAGTTCACTACATTAAATTATGTGGGTTTTCTAATTGTTTGTATCTGTGAACCATAGTCAAGTAATGCAGTTAACTGAAAATAATGATGTGATATCTGTAAATTATACTTATTATATGAGGCTGGCAGTTCTTAATATCTAAAATCTATATTTGCAGCCGTGCGAAAACAGTGAACGAAAATTTGAAAATGAGTGCTGCTCTTCTCTCCCGGTTTGATTTGGTTTTCATATTACTCGATAAACCAGATGAACTTCAAGACAAGCGATTATCAGAGCACATTATGTCAGTAAGTTACTTTGTCTGGTTCTTTAACATATTACAAGGTAGATGAGTTTGGCACTGTGACTTGCTAACTAGGCTTTCATTACCTTAGATACAGGTATTTATTTCCATGCGTGTGCTAATTTATGTGTAAAATCTCTCAAACTGTTTATATGATAGTGCAGAAACTACCTTATTGACACACATAGCATCTAAGAACTTGTCCGGAGATGTTGAACTAATGTGAGGGATCCTAATTGTAAGTTTGAGAGAGAACTTGGTTTTGCATCAGGAATAAGGTTAAAACTCAAAAGAAAGAATAGTTAATTTTCCCCATATGTTGAGAACTTATCAGCCTGGTAACACTCTGTTCTAGATAAAGAATGTTGTTGCTTATCTTTGGATAAAGGAGCACGAAACTTCTGTTGCCATTTTGTTCGATGCAGACCTCAATAACACAAATCATTTTATGGTGCAGCTTCATTCTGGAAGTGGAGAACGTTCACCAGCAGTGAAAAAGCTACGGACTGGTAATGCATCTTCTTTTTCTTGGCCTGATTTTTAAGTCCTAAAGTCAATTGAATCTTAGAAGCAGAGGACTTTCATATATAAAAAAAACAATGGCTCAAGTGTACAAAATGCAGCAACCCAGGGTGCTGCATCAGTGGGTATGAGTGTGAAAGGTGGTTCTTTGGTTTCAAGGTTGAGACTCGGCCCAAAGAAAGATGATGATTTTGCCCCATTACCAGGCTCACTGCTTCGCAAATACATTGCTTATGCAAGAACTTATGTTTTCCCCAGGTGATTTGATATGATATTTTGATCTTAAAAAAATTATAACTAGAACCATTTAATTTTCTTTGTTGATCATTTGGTGTTTACTCAATTGAATCAGGATGTCAAAACCAGCGGCAGAGATTTTGCAGAAATTTTACTTACTACTGAGAGACCATAATACAACAGCTGATGGTACACCAATAACAGCGAGGCAACTGGAGAGTCTAGTGAGACTAGCAGAAGCTCGAGCCCGTGTAGACTTAAGAGCAGAAATAACTACCCAAGATGCCTTGGTAATTGTATACTCCTTCCGTCTTAAAATAAGTGTTTTGTTTCTCGTGAATTTTTGTTTGAAAATGAGTGTGTTCTTTTGTTTTTAGGAAGTTAGTTATGCATGAATTGTCTACAATATCTTACAGTGAGTTAGTTACAGTACAAAAGTAATTATACCACACTAAAACTTCTTTATTTTTCTCAAAATAGAAACAAGAACACTCATTTTGGAACAGGAGTATCAAACTATAACCATGTATTTGTCAGTTATTCTCGTTTGATCTAGAAAGAGGCTGATCACAAGTGCTAGGAGGTCTAAACTGCAGAGCTTTTGGTAGGCTATTCATGGATTGTTCTTTTGTTCATTTAGTGTCTAATTTGCAGGATGTGGTTGAAATAATGAAAGAATCCCTCTATGACAAGTATGTTGACGAGCATGGTTTTGTTGATTTTGGTCGGAGTGGCGGGATGAGCCAACAGAAGGAAGCAAAACGATTCTTGAGTGCTCTGAATAAGCAATCAGAGTTGCTGCAAAAAGACTGTTTCTCCATTTCTGTATGCATCCTCCTCTGGTTTCATCATTTCTAGCAATAATAACGACCCTCCAAAATTAGCCTATCTGTGTATTTATGGTTGTGCTTCAGGAAATATACAGTTTGGCGGACAGAATCTCACTAAGAGTTCCCGATATTGACACATTTGTGGACAATTTGAACAGCGTAGGTTATCTACTCAAGAAGGGGCCGAAGACATTTCAGGTAATGTCAACTGTTAAATGTAAGACTTTGACTTCCTTAAATTCCAACCATAGGCAAAGCAGAAGAACCATTTGGTTCACTATTCTATTAGTTTACATGAATGATTATCCAACAAAAGTCACTCTAATAATCATCAATTGCTAAGACCATGCGGCTTCTAAATTACATTGTTTCTCATGCAGGTCCTATCATCGTCTTATTCACGGAGTCAAACATCAAGGTGAAGGGTTTCTCATGCAGGTCCTATAATCGTCTTATTCACGGAGTCAATCATCAAGGTGAAGGGGCTATTGTTGTGCACTTGCGCTCCATCAGTCATCAAGGTGAAGAGGGCAAAATCACACACCATTAGTGATGATGTTAAATATTTTTGTATTGGTCATTTTAGTTAGTTATGAGACAATGAAGGAGCATTTGGTTCTGGTTTTCCCAAAGCCAAAGCTCCTTCCACGAAAAAATATGATAAAACTTTTGACAGTAAATAGCTGTAGGACGAGTACTTTGTCATACACATATATATAGATATTAAAGACAACTAGTTTTACGTCCATTAATTATATGATCAATACCACACAACTGACACCAAGTCATTACATATGAACAAATCATGTATTACAACACCACCCCAAGTTCATTATATTCATGTTCTAATTCTATAGATGCATAATATCTGGGATCATCTCCTTCCTGTTCTTTTATAGTATACAGTAATGAACAAATCGTTAGAATGACTCACAAATCGTCTTCATCTTCATCCACAGGTCCTAACCGCCACTCACTCCCATAATAAGAATTGGGTAAACCCAACCAGAACTTGAAAGCCTCGGCTGCTCTCTTCCTCTCCTGCCTCCTATCCTGCCTGGCCCTCGAAGCATGTTTGCTCGTAAACATCCTCGAGTGCATCTCCACATAGATTCTCGTATACTTAGTCTTGTTTGGAGGAATGCCATATTCCTCCATACAAGCCACGATTTCTAAAGCCTTCTTAAAGAAAGCTGCCCTCACACATATATCTGCCAGAGCATCTAGAAGACCTTCATCGGGCTTAAATGGCGGTGCAACAGGTTTAGAATTAGAGCTAGGACCAGACTTTTCCGGCTCCTTTCTCATCCTCTCCTTTATCTCTGCCCACAGCAGAAGTGCCTCTCCGGGCTTTCTAGCCAATCCAATCGCATTGGCAAGACTTCCATAAGTAGACGTGTTGGGGTAAAATCCACTCTCTTTCATTTTCTGGACTACGCTCTTTGCTTCTTCGAACAATCCCAGCCTACTGTATGACTCAACCAACATATTCCAAGCAACCACATCAACTTTCACCCTCGGGTCATTCACCATCTCATCAAACACCTGATTAGCCAGCTTAGGCTGCCCTGATACAGCAAAAGCTTTCATCAAAGTCGTGTAACTCACCTTGGTGGGAACAATTCCCTGTGTTCGCATCTCATTAAAGAAAGAGAGAGCTCCTGCACTATCGTCCACCATTATACACCCGTCAATGAGAGTATTATATGAAACCACATCAGGCTTGATTCCTGCATCAGTCATTTGTCTAAGTAGATCCTTCGCCTCCTCTATCTGTAGCTGCCTGCAATAACCCTTGAGGAGAATATTATAGGTAATCAGATTCGCGGGCACGCCAATTCTTGTCATTTCAGCAATAACTTGGCGGGCACGGTCCATTGACCCTACCTTCACTAGAGCAGAAACAACAGTAGTGTACGATACATGATCAGGATGGCTCGTCTTATCATCCTGACGCCTCATTGCCTCTAGCATTAGAACAGTATCGTTCACTCGACCTTCTTTCATATAACCTTTCATTAGAGTCGTGTAGATCCTAGAATCAGGAGCATATGCTTTTGGCAACAATGGTGGCTCATTGCTACTTTCCCGAACCGAATTTGGGAGTAACTTCTTGAACACTTCAGCCTCGTTTCTGCTGCTCCCATCCAAATCCTCAGAATCTGAATTCTCCCTCAGAATCCTGCAAATGTCCCGCCTCCCCTCCCTCATTGCCTGAATCAATTTCTCTGCGGTTTCGAGGTCACCAAAACCTACATAAGCAGCAACAAGTGAGTGTAGTGTCGTCATGCACATCGGAATCTCCTTCTCGAGAATCATTTCCAATACGAAAACGAGCAAATCTTTCCTCTCAGCTCGAGCACACAGCTTGATCATAACATTATAGGTCAAAGCATCAGGCTCTGCACCATACTCAGGCATTTTATCGAACACCTTCAGGAACTCCTTACAATCCCCCAAATTCGAACAAGCATTGAGCACGCCATTGAAAGCCGCAGTGTCTGGTTTCGAATTGGCGACCATTGCAGGGTCAGTGAAGCTTTGTATCCGCCGAATTACGGAATAGAACAGCTTGAGAGCCTCCGTGGGGCCGTCGTCGC